>PVIH01009972.1:0-54378 GCA_004025045.1 Sigmodon hispidus | reverse complement strand
AGGAGCTGTTGAAAGTTAAGGGTGGCTCTTTCGGGTCTTGGCTCCAAGATGACCAAAAAAAGAAGAAACAACGGCCGTGCCAAAAAGGGCCATGGCCATGTGCAGCCAATTCGCTGCACGAACTGCGCCCAGTGCGTGCCCAAGGACAAGGCCATAAAGAAATTCGTCATCCAGAATATTGTAGAGGCCGCTGCTGTCAGGGACATATCTGAAGCAAGTGTCTTCGACGCTTATGTGCTTCCTAAACTCTACGTCAAGCTTCATTACTGTGTGAGCTGTGCTATTCATAGCAAAGTCGTCAGGAATCGGTCTCGTGAAGCCCGCAAGGACCGAACACCCCCACCATGATTTTGACCTGCTGGTGCTGCACCACAACCTCCACCAAAGCCCATGGAAAGCGGTGGCTACATAAAGACAGAAGGAAAAAACACCTTGGAAAAATAAAATGGGGCTTATACTTTAAAAAAAAAAAAAAGTTAAGGGTGTCGACTCTGGAAGGTAGACTACTACTCCAGTGGATCCACCCACAGCCATGAGTATATGGGCCCCACAAATGGGAATCAATGAGTAAAGAGAAAGAGAGAGAGAGAAAGAGAGAGAGAGAACAAAATTCAGAGGGGATGAGGGGTGGGGGTAGATGGAAAAGAATGAGAGGTCAATATAATTGAAATGCATTGTATACATGTATAAAATTTCCCCCAAATTAATAAAAATAAAAGAAGATATAAGGGCTTAAAATAGAAATGGAGACAGAAGCCGTATTAATGGGAGTTCACTGCCATCGTGACACGCATGGCACGGCACGGATAAAACAAGGAATAATATTTGATGTTTTAAGAGCCTTTATGTGGGTTGGAGAGATGGTCCAGGGGTTAAGACACTGCCTGTTTTTCCAGAGGCCCTGAGTTCAATTTCCAGCAACTGCATGGTAGCTCACCACCATCTGTAATGAGATCTGGTGCCCTCCTCTGGTGCGCAGGCATACATGCAGGCAAAACTCTACTTAATAAATAAATAAATCTTTAAAAAGAATGTTTGTTTTTTGTTTTTTTTAAAAAAAGTCCTTCTGTGGCCACAGCGTCCTTTCCTTTGACTCCACCTCTCCGTTCACTGGCTTTGTGTTTGCATCCAGGACAAAACCAGGAAGGACTTGTCTGCTGGGCATGGTGACTCATGCTCAGGATGCCGAGACAGAATAGTTTCTTTAAGTAGGAGGCCAGCCCGAGTTGCACAGGGAAATCCTGTCTCAAGTAATAATAACAATAACAATTTGTTTGACTGTAATCAGAATGCAACTATATTTGTTCATATATATTTATTTATCCACAGTCCTATAAATATATTCAGGGAAAGAATTCTTGTGCCTCCAGGTGAAAATTTGGACAAAGCCACAACTTATGTGGATCCCCTTTAGATAGGAATTTTTTTGTCTTTTTTAAAAGACAGGGTCTTGGCGTCACCACCTAAGCTCCACCTCTAGCTGCGTCTTCTAATTCTGTTCTTCTGGCCCAGGCCTCCTCTTCACCTTTCATCCGCCATCGTGCTCTGTACCTTTGATTCAGCTTCTCGACATGTCTTCTCATAAGACTTTCAGAATCAAGCGATTCCTGGTCAAGAAACAAAAGCAAAATCGTCCTATTCCTCAGTGGATTCGGATGAAAACTGGTAACAAAATCAGGTACAACTCCAAGAGAAGACACTGGAGAAGAACAAAGCTTGGTCTGTAAGGATTCACAGAATGGCAAGACAAGAGTCCATACTGAATCATGGTCATCGGTCAGTCCCTACCAGGTGGAGTTCAACATCCAGTCAATCCCGTCAGATGGAGTTCAACATCTTTAACCTGGAACCCTGGTCGTGTTTAAGTTGGGGGAGCGGTTTGTTCAGTAATAAAATATAGAACCTTTCAAAAAAAAAAAAAAAAAAAGACAGGGTCTTATGTAACCCAGATTACCTTTGAACTCACTGTGTAAGGAGAGGATGTGTTTGAATCCTTGATCTTCTGGTCTGTCATGGAGATGGAACCCAGGGTTAAACACTCAATCAATGAAGCCACTTCCCTAGCCCTCCTGATGTTTTCCTTGTGGTGTGTGTGTGTGTGTGTGTGTGTTAAATATTTAATAAATCCTGGGATATCAGAGAGACCACACGGTCAAATCCTAGGCAACAGCTCAGGAAATCCTTGATCCTTGAATACAAGGATAAACAGCTGAGAGTCAATCACACACACCTTTAATCCCAGCACAGGGAAAGCCCTGAGTGGTGATCAACATCTTTTATTCCATAACTCCAGAGACAGAACTTCTTCTGTTTCTGTGAGTTCAAGGCTACACACCTTTAATCCTGGATGGGATAGGCTATATAAGGGCTGTAGAAACCAGGCAGAAACAGAAGTGACTGACAGAAGCAACAGGCAGAAGTGACCAGGAGCAAGGCTGAGGAAGTTACAAGACAGCTGGGTGAAAACTGACTGTGGTTTTCTGAACTCTCTCTGATAGTTCAGCCTTCCCCCAATATTTGGCTCTGAGTCTCATTTATACAACCCAAATTCGTGTTACTACATGTGTGTGTGTGTAAATGTGTGCAAATGTTGAGGCTAGCGGACACCCTATTGCTCTCAACCCTGTTCCCTTCAGACAGAGTCTCTCACTGAATGTGAGCTCTGGTTTTTGAGCTCAGCTGCTGTCAGCAACCCCAGCCATCCTTTGGTGTGTGCTACCTCTAGGACTGAGGTTACAGGTACACATGGAGGAAGTTTGTCAAGAGATTCAAACCTGGTGGACTCCAGCCCAGCCTTTGGAGCAGGAGATCTGCCCCTGCTGGCTCTAATTCTCCAGGGTTTGCCTTGTTACTTTGTTACACACCTGAAATATGCCTATGCCCACCCCCACATATTCCCCATACCCTTTAAACCCTTTTTTTCCAATTTTCAAATTTTAACTATCATGTGAAATATAATATAAGTGAAAGCACACCTTGACCAGGATTCTTCATAAACACTTCGAGTGCCTTCTACACAAACCACACCAGGTTTCCAAGGCATGCTAAACCTAGACAGGGACAGTTCCGTTGCCCACTCTAGAATCTTTTTTTTTTCTTTTGCATTTGTTGTAGATGTGATGGCTATAGATCCAGAGCCTTGTGAAAGTGAGACCCATGGGCTGGGCTGGGCTTTCCTTGGCAGGGGAAGGTGAGGTATCTCTGTTGACATAGTCAGAGGCATGCTATCTAATCCACTCTGTGGCATTCAGTAGACAGACATCTCCAAGACAATTCTTCTCTTCTGCAGATGGCCTATCAGACCTGTGTTCAGCTGAGTCTGCTGGGATCTACTCAATGATACTGTTCTGACAGGAATTTCAGGCATGCCCCGTACTCCACTCTTCTATCTCCTCCCTTCCATTCTCTCCTCTTTTATTTGAGACAAAGGCTTATGTAGCCCAGGCTGGTCTGGAACTCACTATGTAACCAAGGCTCCCAGTGAACACCCATCTCATTCCAAATTGGGATTATAGACACTGTCACCATGCCTGGCTCATAGAACGTTCTCTCTGGAATAGGTCAAGTGCCAGGTGTTGTGATATAATCTTTTTGTACACCATGAACATGTATCACTGTTGGTTAAATAAAATGCTGAATGGTCAGTAGACAGGCAGGAGAAAATAGGCAGAACTCCTGGAGAGGGAATTCTGGGAAGAAGAAAGGGATTTTTGCCAGCAGACTCAGAAAATTGTGCTATACTGAGAAAAGGTAAAAGCCACATGGCAGAACATAGATTAATAGAAACAGGTTAATTTAAGTTATAAGAGCTAGTTGGAAACAAGTCCAATATAAAGATAGGACTTACTCTTCCCAGGGTGATAAGTCTGTGTCATTATTTGCAGGCTGGCAGTCCCGGTGAGAAAGTGCTGCCACACATGGCACCCAATGTAGGACACAAACTTACTACCCCGGGATTCAGAGTCCCATGATCTATTGACTGAGCTAGCTGGGCCTTACTCAAGCTCCCTTCTCTCAGTGGGTCAAATTCCTCAAACACCCTGCCACAGCCATTCCATCTAAATTAACTGATAAGGGCTAGTTGGAAATTAGCCCAAGCTAAAGGCCAAGCTTTCATAAATAATAATGTCACTGTTTTTGAGCTTGCAGTCCCAACTAGGATGTGCTACTACAACCAGGTTTGTACCACTCTGCTTCATGCTATTCTGTTCTCCCTCTTTTTTAAATAAAACAATACAAATGCTTTATTTAATAGTTTCAGATCAGGCTGGAGAGATGGCTCAGAGGGTAAGAGCACTGACTGTTCTTCCAGAGGTCCTGAGTTCAATCCAGCAACCACATGGTGGCTCACAACCATCTATGATGGCATCTGGTACTCTCTTCTGTATACTGTATCCATAATAAATAAATAAGTCTTTAAAAAAATAGTTTCAATTCATCATGGGCCAAGTGGTGGATATCCAGGACCCAGCAGCAAGGTCAGGGCAACCACTGAGCCTCTCTTTCTGACTCCAGTAGGGTGAGCACATCACCCTCTCGAATGGGACCTTTGATGTTTCAAATAATAGAGCAACTGGTGTCATCCATAAATTCCACACTGTCCCTTTGAACTGGTCTTGCCCAGCACTTTGGTTACCCTGGCCAGTTTGTTGGGCTGCACATGATTTGTGTTCATGATGGCGGCGATCTGGTGGAGAGCCGTTTTTGTATTTTTATTTTTTTAAGGTGAGATCTCAGTATGCAGCATAAGCTATCTTTGAATTCACCAGCATTCCTGAGTGCTGAGAATCCAGGCATAACTTAGACTGTTCTGTTCTCTCTCCCCTTCCCTCCCCTCTCTTTTCCGGAACCTTATATCCCAGAGTTTAGGGCAGTTATGGATCTCCTCCCCACCACGTAGTGAACAGTACACCCCAACACTGTGTGCTTTCTCCATACAGTCTAGAAGGCTATAACTCTCGAGAAGCTCAGCTTCTTGACCCTTCTCTTCCTGCCATTCTCAAAGTGACCACCAGAGGGTGTAGCCTGAAGTTTTCTGACTGGACTGTGGTCCAGACAAACCTTGCCTGATAGGCAGTCCTGCAGCCATTTAGTTCCAAATAATCACAAAAAGGCTTATATTAATTATAAACTGTTTGGCCCATGACTCAGACTTATTACTTGCTAAGTCTTTCATTTAAATTAACCCATGATTCTATCCTTTTCTCAGTGCATTTTCATCTTCCTTCCTCTGTGTCTGGCTGATATCTGAGTCTCTCTTTCTCTTCCCAGAATTCTCCTGGTCTGGTTGCGTTGCCTATACTTTTTGCCGGCCTTCTGGCCAATCAGTGTTTTATTAAACTAATACGAGTCACGAGTCTTTACAGTGTACAAGAGCATTATCCCACAAGAGGGTAATGTGTAATCTCATTTCAAAGGCAAGTCTGTCTTTCTCCAGTTAAAAACCTCTGCTTGGCCAATCCAACTTACTGGAAGAGTCCAATGGGCAAGTCACACTTAGTCTCACAGAGATATGTCAGCCTCTGCTTCCTGAGTTCTGGTTTTAAAAGTGTATACCACCCATCCCTGTCTGGATTGTTTGGTTTTGGCTTTTAAGATAAGATCTCACTTTGGAGCACAGGATAGTCTTGAACTCGTGAATCTCCCACCTCAACTTCCTGAGTGCTGAGATTATAGGCATGAACTTCTATATCCTGAAGAGCTCACAGAGCAGGAGACCTCTAAGCTCTGGGCTTTTCTAGAGACCAGCTGCCTACCTAGAGGGAAATACCCCGGTGTGATTCACAGGCCATTTCCAGAGGGCCTTCCCAGGCCTGTCAGGTGGCTCAGAACTCCCCTTAAAGATGCTCAACACATCACTCACTATATTAGATTGCAATATGTTAAACATGTCCCCACCTAAAAGTAATGGCTACGGCTGGGTGAAGTAGGGCATATTGGTCATCTCAGCACTAGGGAGGCCAGGGTGGGAAGGCAGTGAGTTCAAGGCCAGCTGGGGCTTATAGTGAGACCTCCTCTTGTTGATGTTGTTGTTAATAATAATAATAATAATAAATATATGTCAATAAAATAAATGTCTGATGATCTGCACTAAAGAACATTAATTTAAAAAGTTTTTTGGAGGGCTGGAGAGATGGCTCAGAGGTTAAGAAGACTGGCTGTTTCCAGAGGATCTGAGTTCAAATCCCAGTAACCACATAGTGGCTCACAGCCGTGTATAATGAGACCTGGTGCCCTCTTCTGGCCTGCAGGCAGAACACTGTATGCACAATAAATAAATCTTTCAAAAGGTATTTTTGAAAGGCTTATTTTATTGATTTTGTGTATGTGTGTGGGTCTGTGCACATGAAGACAGATACCCATGGAGGCCAGAAGAGAATGTCCAATCCCTTGGAGCTAGAGTTGTGGGTGAGTGTGCCACCTGAATGTTGAGGACCTAAGGGATGCTGGGGGTGTAGTCCAGTGGGTAGCCTATTGCCTCTTAATCATTGAGCCATCTGTTCAGCCCCTATTTTGAAAATAAGGGAAATATTTTGTCATTCATTATGCCTTGAGAAGCTGTGTCTCAGTACATCTAAGGTAAAGGAAGACAAATCTCCCATCAAAGATTTTAGATAACCCATGACAGCAGACTGATAGAATAAAAATATTGCCTGTTTCTTTGTGGGTTTTTGTTTGTTTGCTTTTATTTGATTTTTTGCTTGGTGGTGGTACTGAGATTTGAATTCAGGCCTTTACAAATGATAAGCATAAGGTTTAGTGTGGTGAGGAACAAGTTTAATCCTAGGACTCCTAAGGTACAGAGGCAGGAGGATCTCTGTGAGTTCAAGGCCATCCAGATCTACATAGCAAGTTACAAGCCAGTCAGGGATACACAGTGAGACCATATCTCAAAAACCAGAGCCACACCAGGCCGTAGTGGCATACACTTTTAATTCCAGCACTTGGAAGGTAGAGGCAGGTAGATCTCTGAGTTTGAAGCCAGCCTGATCTACAGAGTAAGTTCCAGGACAGCTAAAGCTACACAGAGAAACTATGTCTTTAAAAACAACAATCAAACAAGCAAGCAAGCAAGAAAATAAATAAACCAAAAGCCAAAGAGGCTGGTGAGATGGCACAATGGTTAAAGGTAGATGTTTCTAAGCCTGATAACGTGAGTTCAAGTTCCAGATCCCACAAGATGGAGGAAAAGAGGTGAATCTCAGAAGTTCTTCTCTGATTCCCATTGTGCACTGTGAGATATGCTTATACACATGGGGAGGGGGGAAGGAGAGAGAGAAGGAGGGGGAAGGAGGAAGGAAGGGAGAGAGAGAGAGAGAGAGAGAGAGAGAGAGAGTTTTTAAAAGTTTTTTAAAAACTTTTTTGTGTTTTTAAAAATATTTATTTTTATTTTATGTGAATTGGTGTTTTGCCTGCATGTATAACTGTGTAAGGGTGTCAGATCTCGGGATTACAGACAGTTGTTAGCTGCCATGTGGATGCTGGGAATCGAACTCAGGTCCTCTGGAAGAACAGTCAGTGCTCTTAATCGCTGAGCCATCTCTCCAACCCTTGGTTTGTTTGTTTTTTTTTTTTTAAAGGAAGGTAAGCCTGTACTCTGACCTCAGAGTTACATACTAGTTTTTGCTTGTTTCTATTTTGAGACAGGGTCCCACGTAGCCCAGGATGGCCTCAGATTGCTATCCAGCTAAGATGACCTGCTCCTCCTACCTCCACTGTGCAAGTGCTGAAATTACAGCTGTGCATTGTACCATCACCACCCCAACCTACTTAAAGTATCATTTTTTGTTTTGAAAATCGTATTATCTTTTATTAGTTTCTTTAGGGAGTGGGTGCATGCATGCTGAGGTCAGAAAACAACTTCTGGGTACCAGTTCTCTCCTTCCATCATGTGGACCCTGGGGAATCGAACTTGAGTTATCCGGTTTGGCTTCCCTGGCTTCCCTGGTTGGCCATCTCACCAGCCCAATCTGCGAATTTAAAAAATTCAAATTTAACCCCAGCATTTGGAAGGCAAAAGTAGATAGGTCTCTGTGAGTCCAAGTCCAACCTGGTCTGCACAGTGAGTTCCAGAATAGCCAGGGCTACATAGTGAGACATTGTCTTAACAAACAAACAAACGATCCAGATTTGTGTCAAGCACTCTCTCACAGTGATAAGAATGGCCACTGCTGAATACACAGAGATACAGAGATGACTCTAACATGACCCTGTCCTAAAAGAGTTCACCGTCAAGGCTGATAGAGTTCTATCTCTCTGACTCACGAAGCTCCCAAGGATGTTCCTAGAATCAGACAAATCCTGCTTACGGCCTCAACAAGAGTCGTTTCCGTTATGGCTGAATTGTGATGTACAGGCTGTAATGAAACTGCTGGAGAATAGCTGCTCCAATTGGTTAAATAATAATTCCTCCCATTACCTGCGCCTCCGTGCCAGAAATACGACACTACGTCCTTTCTGTGCATCATCTCATTCAGCCCTTACTGGAAGCGAGGTGCTAGGTCTTCATTATAGAAAGGGGGAGGTTGTGATTCACCAGCGAGTGTGACATCAGCAATCTGTTGCCTTCTGTACCATTCGGATCATTCCTCTAAGTGTGGTCTTTCTGAGTCAGGCTCTTAGGCATTCTTTGGCTCTGCAACCACGATCATGATGGGCAGTTGCTTAACCCTTTTGTCCCTGGTCTCCTCCCTTGTCTTAACAGGGAGCACATTGTAAAGGTTATGGAGTACCTAAGGGATGCTGGGGGTGTCGTCCAGTGGGTAGCCTGCTTGCCTAGCAAGCAGGAAGCCCTAGAGTCCATCTCCAGCACTGCTTATATCTAAGTGGAACATTCCATCACGATTCATGCCTGTAATCCTAGAACTAGGGATTTAGAAATAGGGTTGGGAGTCAAAAGGAATCCTCAGCTACATAAAGAGCTGGAGGCCAACCTGGCTACATGAGACCCTGTTTTTATTTTAAAGAGTATGGGGCTGTAATGATGGCACAGGAGGTAAAGGCGCTTGCCGCTATGCCCTACAGCCCGATCTCCATACCACATCAACATGGTGGAAGAATTGATTCAGCTTCTATACATTTGTCCTCCAACTTCCACACATACACTGTGGCACACAGGGCACTCCCTCATCCATAATTAAGCAAATGTAATGTTTTGTTTTTGTTTTGTGTGCATTGGTGTTTGCCCTGCATAAGGGTGTCAGGTGCCCTGGAGTTATAGACAGTTGTGAGCTGCCCCATGGGTGCTGGAAATTGAACCCAGGTTCTCTGGAAGAACAGCCAGAGCTCTTAACCACTGAGTCCGTTCTCCAGTCTGCAAATGTAATTTTTTAAATGATTGGATTTTTAAAGGTTGTAAGGTATTCTTTCTTTCCTTTCTTTTTCTTTTTTTTTCGGGGGGGGGGAAGGGGGTGTTTTGAGACAGGATTTCTTCTCTGTGTAGCCCTAGCTATGCTGGAACTCTCTCTGAAAACCAGGCTGGTCTTGAACTCACAGAGATCTACCTGCCTCTGCCTCCCAATACTGGGATTACAGGTGTGCGCCACCACCACACAGTGAGACAGGGTTTGTGAAGCTCCGGCTGTACTGAAACTTACTTCATAGACCAGGCAGGCCTCAAGCTCAGAGATGCCTCTGACTCCCAAATGCTAGGATTAAAGGTATGAAAGTGTTTTATTTTGTTTTATGTGTATGAGTGTTTTGCCTGCATGTATAGTTGTGTACCACCACATATGTGCAGTGCCCATGAAAGCCAGAAGAGGGCATCAGATCCCTCAAAACTAAAGTTACAGACAGTTGTGAGCCATCATGTTGGGAATCAAACCCCAGTCCTCTGGAAGAACAGATGCTGAGCCGGCTCTCTGGTCTCAACAAATGTTTATATACTTATTTTTTTAAAAAAGCATGTGAGCATTGGTGTGATATTGAACATCTGTAACAGCAGCCTTTGGGAGGACAAGGCAGGAGGATCATAAACTCAAGGCTATCCTGGACTACATAGTTAGGGTCTATCTCTATTAAAACAAACAGAAAAGGCCTATTCTCACTCTTAGATTCATAGCGATTTTAACATTTTTATTTATATGTACGTACATATATGTGTCTTTGTGACTGTGTATGCATGCATGTGTTCAGGTGTGTGTGTGTGTGTGTGTGCATTCACAGAGATCAGAAGAAGCTGCCAGGTCCCTTGGAACTGGAGTTATAGGCATTTTCACAATTCCCTGATTAGTTTGTGTGGTCTGGGGTCTAAATTCTAGCTCTCCAGATTGTGCAGCAAGTATTCTTAACCACTGTAGGTAAAATTTTTCTGTCCCAGGAGCCACTTCCAAATTACCACACAAAGGCTTATATTAATTGTAAATGATCAGCTTATAACTGAGGCTTATTACTAACTGGCTCTTACATTTTAAGTCACCCCATATTCCTTATTTATGCTCTGCCATGTGGTGGTATCTTTATTAGCATGGCACATTCATCGCCTGCTCCCTCTCATCTGGCTGGTGACTCCTTTGACTCCACCCTCCTTCCCATCATTCTCTGTTTGGTTTCCTGCATGGCTACTGGCCTGTTAGCTTTTTATTAACCAATGAGAGTAATACATATTCACAATGTACAGAAGGATCATTCCGTAGCAAACCACTGACATCTCTCTAGTCCCTATTAATTTACTTTTGAGACAGGGTCTCCTTCATCTTAGACTGACCTCAAACTTCCTATGTATTTGAAGATGACCTTGACTTCTGGATCTTCCTTCCAGATTTTTCTTCCTTCATCTATGGATGGCTCCATATAAAATAGTTTTCTTGAGTTCATGTGTTTTTAAAAAATATTTATTTTTTATTTTATGTGAATTGGTGTTTTGCCTGCATGTATAACTGCCTGCATGTGTAAAGGTGTCAGATCTTGAAATTACAGACAGTTGTTAGCTGCCATGTGGATGCTGGGAATCAAACTCAGGTCCTCAGGAAGAACAGTCAGTCCTCTTAACCACCGAGCCATCTCTCCAGCCCCGAGCCCATGTGTTTTAATACTTGGTCACCAGCTGGTGATGCTTTTGAAAGATTACAAAATCATTAGTAGGTGGAGCTCCACTGGTGTAAATGGTCAAGTTGATTAGATTTGGCATTACCTAGGAGACACACTTCTAAGTATTACTGTACTGTGCGATTATGCCTTTGTACACAGTAGATATTTGTCATTGTAAATGCTGGTTGGTCAAGTAGCTAGACAGGAAGTAGAGGCGGGGCAACCAGACTAGGAGAATTCTGGGAAGCGTAAGAGCTGAGCCTAGAGGACAGCGAGACACAGAGAAAAGAAGACAAGCATGCTGCTCTGGAAAAAGGTACTAAGCCACGTGGCTAAACATAAATAGAAATGGGGCTAACTTAAAGTATGAGAGTTAGCAAGTAATAAGCCTGAGCCATAGATCAATTGGCTTGTAATTAATATTTGAGATTAAATGGGTCTGCAGGTCTAGACCTCAGGGCTAAGCTGGACCAGAAACTTCTTACTACATGTCTGTGAGGTTTCAGAGAATTCAGCAGAGGAAAGAGGATGCACCCTGAATATGAACAGTACCATCCCATGGGCTGGGGTCCAAGACTGAGTAAAAAGAAGAAAACAGACTAGAACGCCAGTATTCATCCTTCTCTGTTTCCTGACCAAGAAGACAATGTGATTGGCTGCTGCCACCATTATGGACTGTTCCTTCAAACTGTGAGTCAAGAGAAACATATTTTCCCTTCAGCTGACATTTGACAAGGATCTTATCTTGTCACAGTAACTATGAAAGTAACAAATTCACACCTCATCATGGCAGGATTCTAAACCAACCCCAAACAGTGCCACCTGCTGGAGGCCAAGTGTGCAATCATGGATGCCTGTGGGGACATTTCACACCGGTTGTAACCACCCGCCTACAATGTTCTGAGAATTATGCCAGATCTCTTTGAAAACAGTCTGGGTGATGCTGTGATTCATAATGCATCATGGCCTCGAGGGGATCCTGAAACACAGGGCTGCTGAGTCAAAGGCCTCCTCTCCTGCCTTTCGAAAGGTCTTGGCTAATTTAAAAGGCTGCTGAGGATGTATCAGAGGTAGTGTTTGTCTACCATGCACAAACTCCTGGGATCTATTACTAGTGCCAAAGAGAAGAGGAGGAGGGGGGGGAAGAGGAGGAGGAGGAGGAGGAGGAGGAGGAGGAGGAGGGGAACAGTTAAACTGTAGTTCATCTCCCCTATTTAATTAGAATCTCAAAACCCATTCTTTGTCCTCTGATTTTTATGGTGGGGCTTGGTGGCCCTGGGATTCATAAAGATCTGCCTGTCTCCGCTTTCTGAGAGCTACCTGCTGCCCTTTCAAAGGACCGGGTTCAATTCCTGGCACTCCCATGGCGATGGCTCACAAATGTCTGCATCTCCAGTCCCATGGGATCTGACACCTTCTTCTGGCCTAAGCCTGCATCAGTGGCTTACAGACATATGTGCAGGCCAAACACCACCCCCCCACATACACAAAGAAAAGAGAAAAAATAAAAAAGGAGCCACCAGCCACTCTCATCTCTACTGTCCAGTTCCCCAGCCAGGACAAGGACCAGAATTTTGTTCAGAAGACTTCATGTCACCCACATTCTGGCTGTCTTAGATGCCAGGAACAGGTCCATGGTGTGTGGTGGGGCAGGATGTGTTTCTACTTCATGCCCCTGGGGGCTTCACAGTTTTGAGTCGCTCTTCAAGCCACCACAGAACATCACCTAAACTCTGAACTCACTGCTCACCAGAGCTGCCCAGCTAGTATCCAGGAGTGCTCATAGCCCAGTACCTGCCCCCCCCGCCCCCCCGGCTCTCCAGACTTGGACATGACACCCTACCTTGACATCTTTCTCTGACTGCACAGGCCTCACCCTCTCCATGTCTCAGCATCCCAGATCCAGCTCCAGAAAAGCAGAGGACTGGGGAACAGGATCAGAAGAGATAAAATGGCCACCTCACCTCTCATGGAGCCTCACCCCCACCCCTATGGTACAGCTCGACCTGGTCTAGTGACCTAGATTTCTGGGCCAGCCTGTCTAAAGCCCTTATACCTCATCATTCCTGTCTGCCTCTGTCTCCAATCTCCATGTTACTGACACCCGTCCCTGGGGTTCCATGCCCAAGGGACCCTTGCCAGATCGACAACTTCCTTCAAAATCTCTCTGCCTCCCTTCTTCATTCTGAGAAAGAGGTGGAGGGAAGTCTCACCCAGGAAGACTCTCCCAACAGCTTCCCTTCCTCCCTGAATCAGGTCCTTTAGGGCATCTCCCCACCCCATCACCTTCCTCTTTCTCTACCCACCTCTTCTAACCTTACAGCCTGTCCCACTTAACCTGTAAGGCTTTTCTACATCTGCCCTTGGGCCTTTCCCCACAGATACTGGCAGAAAGGACATATGCCACCATGTTTTCTAATATATATATATATATATATATATATATATATATTTTTAGACAGGATCTTGTAGGGTGCGGTTTGCCTTTGCACAACTTGCCAGAACATTCTATTGCCGCTTATGCTAATTAGGCATCAAGTAGTGACCAATCCGATGTGCTTATGCTAATTAGGCATCAAGAAGTGACCAATTCGATGCGACCCCCAAATATGCTAATGAGCTATTATTTTGGACTAATCACCAGCTATATGCTAATGAGTATTACTTTGGACCAATCACCAGCTATATGCTAATGAGGCATTATGTTGGGCACCAATCACACGCCCCCGGCTTCCCTATATAAGCAGGCTGCATCTCAGGCTCGGGGTCTTCTTTCCACCATTCTCAACTGAGCTGTACTCCAATAAAGTGTGATCCGAGAAGAATCGTGCGTGTGGTGACTTGTCATTCTGCAGGCTGCTCGCCGCAGGTTCTCACTATGTAGCCCTGGCTAACCTGGAACTCACCATGTATATAGTCTGCTCTCAAACTCCCAGAGATCCACCTGCCCCAAAGAGGCTTTTAAAACATTTTTTAAAAAAGAATATTGTATTTTACGTGTATGAGTGTTTTGCCTGCTTGTCTGTATGCGTACCATGTGTGGTTGGTGCCTGTGGAGACCAGAAGTCATTGGGTCCCCTGGAACCGGAGTTAATGATTGTAAACCATTATGTGGGTGCTGGGAACCAAGCCCAGGTCCTCTGCAAGAGTAACTAACAAGCTCTTAATCACTGAGCTGTCTCTTCATCCCTTAATTAAAAACAAACAACAAACTAACCATCTTTTGCATCTACAGGGTCGAGAGTCACGAGATGCCATGTTTGAGGTTCTGGATGGGCACTTCCTGTGGCTCACCTCTCCTGAATTTCTCCTAGCCTCCTTTCTGTCCTCTGTCCCCTGCTTTTTGTCCTGTCTTTGGGTTCTTTGTGAGGCTAGATTCTTCACCTTAGGCTTGATCCATTTCCTTCCCCCACACCTCCAGCCTCAGGGATACCAACATTTCAGAAGTATGTGGTAGATGGGAGTGGGATGGGGTGGGGATGCAGGGCTCTTCAGCATGTCCGGTGACCACATTCATCCCCTTCACCAGGAGTCACCATTTATGTTCATGAGATTAAAATAATGCTACAAGAATGCTAGGATAAGAATGGGCTGGGAAGTGTATACTATCTGGGTCTTGGTCCCATGTACTCCTGAATGACATCTCTCACTGTATACTGGAGATCAGGGTTTGTCTATGAGTCTGCCCCAACACCCTTTGAGACTTAATTCCAAGGCATCAGGTTGGAGAGCACTCTACTGCAGAATGGAGAATAATCAGATTGTGAAACAAGGTGTTCGGGATCAGTATATGGTCTGGGCTTACCCTGGAACACAGTTCCACCAGTTACCAGTCCTCATCTTTGAGGTTCAAACCTTCAAACTTTTGCTTATGTTCGCCTCCACCCTGGAAACAGAAGCAAAGGGAAATGGGCTGGTGAGGAGACTCAGTGAGCAAAGGGATTTGTCTCTAAACCTGATGATTTGAATTCAGGCCTGGAACCCACGTAGTGGAAGTTGAGATTGTTTAAACAAATGGCCTTCTGGCCCTTGAGTGTGAGCATTGAGTGTGAGCGTTGCATGAGCGTCTGCACGCACAAAATAATAATAAATGTAATAAAAAGTAACCAAACAGAGCTGTGAAATGGCTTTGCAGGTAAAGGCATCTGCTCACCAAGCCTGAGCAACCAACGTTTAATATCCTGCACCCACATCATGAAAGGAGAGATAATCTGTGGCACACGTGCACCCACACACATAAACAACCCCCCTCCACACGTGGGTGCATGCATGCTTGCACACACACACATACACGCGCGCGTGCGAATGAACACATTCACACACATATGAGAGAGAGTTTAAAAGTGTAGTAACACATTGAAGTAGCTGAACAGATGTAGAGGAAATGCTGCAGGTAGGGTGAGAGATGATGTCTTTCTTTGTTGGGGCTCTGCGAACTCCCTGACTTTTCCCACCTACACTCTAAACAGTCTTATCCGAGAAGCACCCTTTGGACAGTCTCCCCATCCTGGAAGTAATGGAGGGAAACACGAGCCTAATGTCTTCGATTAGCCAGTTCCTGGACACTCATGGGACAATGGACTATTAATGGCTACAGTCACCATGGACCTGCCAGCTTGGATTTTCTCCGGGAACAGGGTGTGGTTGGTTCAGGTCATCTAACAATGTAAATGGTTTTCTTCTCTCACTGGATCACAAGCTCACATCATCGGACTTGGCAGCAATCACCTTTATCCACTTAGTCATCTTGCTGACCCTGTAGATACAAATGGGGGTCAATAACAAACTTCATTTTTCTGAATGAAGGGGGCAGGGAATTTCTGGGCATGCAGGTCTCTGGATTAGTGTGGTGTAGGCAGGGCAAGATGGGTTCCCTAAGAATGTCATTTCTGGCTCTAAGTCAGTGTGGGCTGGTCAGATTCTCTGACTCCTGACAGAGACCCAATTCTATAGTTGTCGTCTCTCTCCAGGCTGGGATGAAAGACCCACATAAAGCAAAGAGAGGCTTCTTCCCCTAGCCTGAAAGGCAGAGAATTTAACACTTCATCTGGTTCTGCCTCAGAGAACACCTTGAACCTGGTTTGTAGGCTTGCCAGAGGTCAGTCTCCTATTGTAAGAATTGAACATTGTGGTTGTTAGTTTTTATTGTTTATTTGAGACAGGGTCTTGTGGTGATATATTTTATATTTAATAAAACCAACCTGGAATATCAGAGAACAGATCCACCAGGAGGATCAGAAAGTGATAACTCATGACTTTAATCCCATAACTCCAGAGACAGAGATCTTCCTGTGTTTCTGTGAGTTCAAGGCTAACTACCAAACCGTAGTGGTTCACACCTTTAATCCTAACTCTAGAATATGATGCAGAGTTGAACCCAGAAATGAAATAATTGGGCAAAGAAGGTATTTAAGGCAGGCATAGGAAGACAGAGAATTATTCTGTAGAAGAGGAGCCAGGCTGAGGACTCTGGAAGATAGCTCTTACCCTGAGAAGTTGGCTGGGTGAGAATTGACTGTGGTCTGTTTCCTCTCTGATATTCCAGCTTTTCCCCAATATTTGGCTCTGAGTTTTCATTAAATACAAACTAGCATTTGTGTTTCGGGGGCTTACAATGCAGCCCTAGCTATTCTGGAAGCCACTGTCTAGATCAGGCTGACCTTGTAAAGAGATCTGTCTTCCTCTGCGTCTGCCTCTTGAGTGGTGGGATTAAAGTCAAGGGCTGCTACACTTGGATATTTAAAAAGAATATTAGCACATATGTATAGAATAATGGTTCATTTATTACACACGTATCTAACCTAAGTATTTTGTTCATGTTCACTCCCTATTACCCTCTTTTATCCTATTTCCTGGGGGGGGAGTAGTCTAAGGGAGCAAGGGTTTGCTTCAGCCTACATTTCTAGGTCAAAAGAGAAGTCAAGGTGTCAGGGACTGCACAGATCACACCCACAGTGAAGAGACAGAGAAATGAATGCATGCACATCCAGTGCTCAGCTTGACTTCTCCATTTTTATACAGTCCAGGATCTTCTGCCTAGGGGATGATACCACCCATAGTGAGCTAGATCTTTTCCTATCTGTTAATGCAGAATTAAGACAATCCTGTGCAGACATCTCCACAGGCCAACCTGTTCCAGACAGTCCTTGAGACTTTTTTCCCAGGTGATTCTAGATTGTGACGAGTAGACAAATGAAATTAGCTGTCATACTCCCTGGTCCCCTTCCTCTTCCCAATTATTCCTTCTGTTTTCATGGCTGAGTGTGTGTGTGTGTGTATGTGTGTATAGTGTATGGTGTATTGTTTGTGTGTGTGTGTATAGTGTATGGTGTGTGTATAGTTTATGGTGTATGGCTTGTGTGTGTGTATAGTGTATGGTGTGTGTATAGTTTATGGTGTATGGCTTGTGTGTGTATAGTGTATGGTGTATGATGTGTGTGTATAGTGTATGATGTATGGTTTGCTTGTGTGTGTATAGTGTATGGTTTGTGTATATATGCGTATGTGTGTATATATATCAATGTGCTTCATTAGGGCTCATTACAGAAGATGAATGAGAGGTTATTTAAAAGAACATGGAAAACATATGGTGGCTACATCAGTGAAGAACTGTCCCACCCTTCGCTAGCAGCAATTAACTCCCATTCGCCCTTGAGCGGCAGGGCCTTATGAATCCTTCTCTCCTCCATGACCGGGTGATAACGGGCCAAGTTTCGTGCCTAACCCTAACCCTAAGCCCTGTAGTCTTTAGTGACTCCAGAAGAGTTCGGACATGCTTTAAGCATAGTTTCTTTTTTTCTTAGATGTTACTGCTATTGTTATGAATCATAATGTGAGCATCCGTGTTTTCCAGTGGTCTTAGTGGATTCCTGTGAAAGGATCGTTCGAAACCCTAAGGGGAGTCGCAACCCACACCTTGAAAAACACTGCTAAAATTCATCTATTTGTTAATAATAGCAATAATAATTTATATTTGACTTCTACAATAACTTAGTAGGGAAATCAAGCAGATAGCAAGCTGCAGCTTCTGGGCCAGATGAACTCATAGTGATGGGTGGGTGGGGTGCAGGCGGGGAGAGAGCCCCCTAGCGGCCAAGACGTACATGATGCTGGAGTCTGCAGTGCAGCCACTCTGGAGAGGCTGTGTGTGGTACCCTGAAGACATAGCACCAGGCGTGGCCTTGGCTCCTTCACTGTTTCTGCTCACAGCCAGTCAAGAGACAATCTCCAAGGGCCAAGTTGTTGTGGCTTATCTGAGGTAACTATCTGCCCTCTAACCCCAATTGAAGAAATACTTCTTAATAACCAAGCCGCAGATGGCTTGACAGCCCATCTCCAAGGGCAGACAGATCCTAATGTATTCTAATTTGAACCTTCCCGTTCCTTTTCTCTTCATCCCCTCTATCTTCTGATCCACATCCCTCGGTTTCATTCCCCGTTGGAGATCTAGGGATCCAAACATCCTTATTTCAAACTCCTTCACCTTCCTGTGGGAATTCAGGTAGCGGGACTCTTCTGACTTCCATCCAGCCTTGCTACTTTGGGAGACCTAGACTTTTCACTCAGTTTACTCTGCCTTCATCCTTTAAGCCAAACCTCCTGAGCATCGGCTCTTGTGAGAGACTGTGGGATGGTGTTGAGAAGGACCAGCCCTTTGGCCTCTGGTGCATGTTCATTAGTGGTCCCCTTACAACATCCTTTTAGCCACCACATCTGCTGAATGGAGGATTTCTTCATCCAGTCTAGCCTATAGTCAGCATCGCTGCTCACCATCTCCAGACCAGGGCAAGTTAAGACATAGCCCTCCTGCGCCTGCTGTCTCTTTAAAGCGACCACCAACAGTCGGGACGGTTGGTGTGGTCAACAGGTGCTATTCCAGTCCAGAGGCCTGTGCTGGCAGCGCCTTCTGGGCCTGTGCCCCTCCCCTGTCCTGCCGGGTGGAAAAGGCCCCTATGCGCAAGTGCAGAATAAGTCGCTGTGGCACCTGCAGCTTCTAGCCACTTGCTTAGGCTGTACCCACAGCTGGCTGACTTGTCAGAGCGGTCTGGGAGGGTTGAGTTGGCCAAAGGTTGTATTGTACAGCACCTGCTGGAGGGATGGACATCTAAGACGCTCTTTAGATCCCTCCCCTCTTCCGCCATCCCCAAGCTCTGCTCCCTCACAAATAGGCTGATTCTAAAACAAACAAATAAAACCAACTTTTTGTGTTTACATTTAATTATTTTATGCATGTGTGATAGATTAGTGTATGAGTGTGAAAGTCAGAGGGAAATTTGGGAGGAATTCTTTCCTTCCTCTATAATGGATTTCAGGGAATCAAATTGTCTACTAGCCATTTTTGTGGGCCCTGGCCTCTAATTCTTTCTTTTTTTAAACTTATTTTATTACGTGTGTATTAGTGTTTTGTCTGCATATACCATATGTGTGCCTGAGGCCAGGAGAAGGCATCGGGTCCTTTTGAAATTGGAGTTACAGGGGCTGGAGAGATGGCTCAGCGGATAAGAGCACCAGCTGCTCTTCCAGAGGACCCGGGTTCGATTCCCAGCACCCACATGACAGCTAACAACTGTCTGTAGTTCCAGTTCCAGGCAAACACCAAGGCAAATAAATAAATAATAAATAAATAAAGTTTAAAAAAATAAATAAAAAAAGAAATTGGAGTTACAGATAGCTGTGAGCCACCATGTGGGTGCTAGGAATCGAACCTGTGTCCTCTGCAAGCACAAGTGCTCTTAAGTGCTGAGCCATCTCTCGGGCCGCCCTCCATTTTGAAAATTTACTTGTTTTTTTTTTTTTGTTTTGTTTTTAGTTGTGTTTTTATTTTATGTGCATGGCACGTATGTCTGTATGTAACTTGCATGCAGTGCCTAAGGAAGCCAGAAGCGAACATTGGATTCTTTGGCACTGGAGTGGTAGTGAGACAGGAGACCCCATGGCTGTTTGGAACCAAACCCAGGTCCTCTGGAAAAGCAGCCAATACTCGTTTTTTAAATATTTATTTATTTATTTTATGTGAACTGGTGTTTTGCCTGCATGAATAACTGTGTAAGGGTGTCAGATGTTGGAATTACAGACAGTTGTTAGCTGCCATGTGGTTGCTGGGAATCAAACTCAAGTCCTCTGGAAGAACAGTCAGTGCTCTTAACCGCTGAGCCATCTCTCCAGCTCCAGCAGCCATTACTTTTAACCACTGAGCTATCTCTTCAGCCCCTAGGTTCTGATTCCTAGCCCTCTAACTTTTTCTATCTTACTAAAAGCACCCCAAAATGCCCTTGCCCACATCAGTGCCTGATTTGGGGGATTCCCTTGCGTGACCACTACCCACTTTGTGCCCTTCTGAAAAAAGGCTCCTTTAGAGAGTCCTTCCTGGCTTCTCTCTTACGCCCTCTGGTGGAAGCGAGCAAAACTGTGTGCAGCATTTAGGCCCTGGCTACTGGGAGAGTATTTATTCTTCCCAAAGCCTCAGAGGTGGCCCGGGTTCCCCACTTCCGCTTCCATCTATAGGTACTGCCTCTTTTACTCGGCCCACTTCTGTCTTTGTCCTTGAACTTCAGTGTCTAAGACTTAGTTCACCTGCGGCTTCACCCACCATCCAGTGTGTAAGAGGTTCTGTGAATGAAAAGTATTTGGGGGGCTGGAGAGATGGCTCAGCGGTTAAGAGCACTGTCTGCTCTTCCAGAGGACCCGGGTTCGATTCCCAGCACCCACATGGCAGCTAACAACTGTCTGTAGTTCCAGTTCCAGGCAAACACCAAGGCAAAATAAATAAATAAATAAAGTTGTTTAAAAAAAAAAAAAGGGGGGCTGGAGAGATGGCTCAGAGGTTAAGAGCACTGACTGTTCTTCCAGAGGTCCTGAGTTCAGTTCCCAGCAAAACCACATGGTGGCTCACAACCATCTATGATGAGGTCTGGCGCCCTCTCCTGTAAAACTGTATGCATAATAAATAAATAAATCAAAAAAAAATTAAAAAAAAAAAGAAAAAAAAGAAAAGTATTTGGGTTCCTTTGTTTATCTCTAGTGAGGCATTTTCTGAACTTGTCCTCCTAAGAGGGAGTTGGGGGTGTGTTCCTAAAAATTTATCCAACTGCAGTTACACTTTTCAAGGCTCCACCCATATGCTTTTAACTCACTAGTGTTTCTCACTGGAAACCTTAGGGCAGTAGAGGGCTACCCCATGATATTTCTAGATCCATTTTCCTTCATTCCTCTAGATAGTGTGTGAACTTCCTCCATCCCCTTAGACAGAGTATCGTTTATCTCAGGCAGGCTTGAATTTGACATGTAGTTAAGGATGGCTTTGACTTCTTGAGTCTCCTGTTTCTATTCCCAAGTGTCTGGATTAGAGGCATGTCTGGTGAGGCCCAGTTTATGCAACAGGTTCTGGGGATGGAAGTCAGCCATTCAGGCATTCTAGGCAAGCACTTCACCAACTGAGTTGCACCCCAGTCTCAGCCTGGACTCTTTCTGCTTAAATATGAAATGTAATTGTTGTGTTTATAGAATGTGGATCTCCACACAAACTAGAAGGAGAGAATAAACTCAGGCAGATCCAAGTGGTTTCTAAATCATTCTCAGTCACCAGAAGCCTCATTAGAGTCTATAACTTGAGTGTTCCAAGCCACGAGCATGTGCAGAACCTCTCTCTGGGTGATACTATTGGCTTGAACTTCTTATTGGACAAGGAAACAGTTGCTAGGGAAATGTTACCTCCAGCACAGAGTTTTCTGGAGATGGAATCCAGGGTGTGGGCTGTGGAGGGCTCCAAGAGGTTTCAATGCTTGCAAAAGGGGACCACCCTTGCTGTCTAAG
Source organism: Sigmodon hispidus (assembly GCA_004025045.1). Classification (NCBI taxonomy): domain Eukaryota; kingdom Metazoa; phylum Chordata; class Mammalia; order Rodentia; family Cricetidae; genus Sigmodon; species Sigmodon hispidus. The sequence continues at coordinate 32,538 of PVIH01009972.1, read as the reverse complement.
CCTTTCCTGTTCAACCACTGCAGCTACTCTGCTTTGTCTCAGCCTAGCCATGACACCTTTCTAGTCCTTTCCACTATGGCCATATGACAACAAAGGATCACTCTTCTGTGTGTATATGTTTCATGGATCTTTTCCTGTTTGTTAGTGCAGAATTAAGACAATCCTGTGCAGACATCTCCACAGGCCAACCTGTTCCAGACAGTCCCTGGTCCCCTTCCTCTACTCAATTAATCCTCTTGTTTTCATGGCTGAGTGTGTGTGTGTGTGTGTGTGTGTGTGTGTGTGTGTAGTGTGTGATGTATTTGTTTGTGTCCATGGAGGAGAATGATACCCCTGCACCCCAATTGGACTGTATACAAGAGGCTTTCCAAGCCTGGTAGCAATTGGGCTAATGACTTCGGGAGGGGGGGGTAGATTCTGTCCAATGCTCTCTTCCACCTTCACCAAACAGAAGAAAGAACTTAGGTTGTGTGTGGAATATCTCAGAGTCTTTGCTTCCCCTAAACAGGAATGAATTGCTACCTAAATTATTGGGTTTGTCTCCTAAGTTCACTCTGTCATTTAACCAGCCTCTGTCAACTCCAGGATCCAGGCATCTAACTCTCACCTCTTTGGATCGTGCTTTCCAGACACTCTGCCTTTTCCCCATTTCTGAGTGGGCAGTGCGAGATAGAGGAGAGGGGGAAAGAACCTAGGCATCGCCTCCCCCGCCCCCCAGCACCCCCCCCAGCGGCGGAGTCTGCGATCCTCAATTATACCACACGGGGGCGCCAGGACAAGCGCGGACGCGGGCGAGGCAGCGCAAGGTGGTTCTCGTCCGTGTGAGTGTGCCCATGGGTGTCTTTGTGTGTCTGTGTTTCTGTACATATGTGTGCGAGCCAAGGGGTGTCTGGGTGGGATGTATTCGGGGCAACAAACCTGATGTATCCTCTGAAACAGGTACTCCAAGTGTCTTTTCTTTTTTATGAGGATGCTTAATGTCACTGGTTATGTATGGATGGGGAGGTAGGCGACTTGTGTGTATTGTCGCGTGTGCACAGTGCAAGCTGTGAGTCTCTGAAACTGCGTCTTGATTTTTGAAGTCACGTTTCATGAGGGTTTTTTCTTTTTCTCTTCTTTTCTTTTTTTTTAACCCTCTCTCCTACCACCCTGAAGAAAAGGAATAAGGGCTGGCAATACAAATTGCCGTCACTCCGGGCACATCCTCAGCATTAAGTCTGGATGACTATGCTAAGTGAACTGTGAAAATTGTGTTTGTTAAGTGGGTGTGTCTGAGAGCCGGAGTGTAACTGGGTAAGAGTGGGCCAAGTCCTGTGACAGGTGGATTTTGGAGGGGGTTGGAGCAAGATTATGGAAGCACCCAATTTCTCTTGTTAGTTGTGAATACCACCTTCATTGTGTGTGTGAGTGTAAATGCATGTGTGTGCACACACAAGTGTGTGTTGTGTGTTTCCCTTTCCAGGTCTCTCAAGTAGCAGTCTCTCTGTGTCTCTCACATCTCTGTCTCTTTTTCTCTTTGCTTGGTGACTCATCTTTGCGGCAATGGCCTCCCCCGGCTTTCTGGGTCTCCCCTCCCCCATTCAGAAGTGAGTGGGTGGGGGTCTAATGGAATGGGACCTTGAGATTAAAAAAAAATCAGAGTGAGAATCCCCCTCTTCCCACCATGCATCATTTGGAACCCACCGATGGCCCCCCTCGCTGACTCTCTCTTCAAGTTCCTTCTCAGACTTCCACAGTTTTGGGTTGGCTTGGGGGGGCGGTAAGACATGAATGGACTCTAAATTAGACAATTTCAAGAGTCTTTAATTCACCTTTTCTTTTTAGTTCAAATTGGAGACCCCTGTCTTCTTATAAAGCGCCCCTCTCCTTGTTTGTTTCCACCCCTCCCCATGGCTGACGAAATGAATGGCTGCAGAGGTGAGTCACCGGTTGAGGGAGGGGGAGCAGGAAAAGGGGGGGTTGGGTGAGCTGCAGGGGTGGGGGCGGGGTGACAAAGCCCCTGTTCCTTCGCTCCCACACCTTCCAATGCCCTTCCCCAAGCCCTCATCCCTGGTTTTTCCAAGCCTTCAATTCTGAGATCATGGTCTGGCTGAACTTCACCTTCTCCTGGAATGCATGAGAGATTCAGATACCAGGACCAAGGTAGACAAGCTCATATATACAAATCGGAGCAAATATTGGGTGTCCCCTCCAGGACCTCATGTTAGCCCATGCCTTTCATAGTTGTCTCTTGAAGTCATGATCTCTTACCACCTTCTATGTCTCCCCCATCCTAGGAACCGGCCCCTTGTCTACACCTTTTCCTTTGTAGAGGTAGCAGAGTCTTAAGAGGTGGTTGACAGGACCAGGGTCTGTAGCTCAGTCAGCAGAGTGCTCGTCAGGCATTTATGAAACCCTGGGTTCAATCCCCAACACTGCATAAACTGGACACGGAGGAGTATATATATGTAATCCTAGCTCTCAGGAGGGGGAGGCAGGATCAGACATTCAAGGTCATCTTCAGTTAGTTATATAGTGTGTTGGTGGCCAGCCTGGGCTACTTGAGACTCTGCCTTAGAAACAACAGAACAAAATAACAACAAATGGAGAAATGATGAGGGGCATCCATCATCCCTGGGAGAGGGGAGGTTATGTATGAGGTGTGACCAGGTAGAGTGACATAGAGTCCCAAGACCATAAAGGCAGGAGGGGTTCAGACCTATGAAATGAAGTCACCAAACCTGCCTGGAATCTGGGCCCACCTTTCCCATCTCCACCCTATGATGACCAAGGGTCCTGAGATGTGCGTTCATGAGCAGTTACTTGGGTTTTTAAATAAGTAAGGATGGGGAGTTATGGGTGATAGAGAAATGGAGAATGCCCCCCTAACCACCGGTGATGAGGACTGGGTGTGTGCGTGCAGATAAATAGCTTCAATCATGAGACTTTATTGCCCTGAGATTTGTAAGGAGAGGAAGAAGAGCAAGGCATGAGAAAGGAACAGAGAAGTTCACATAAGCATGGACACACACCAACAGGCAGGAAAGGATCCCCAGAAAGGCACAAAGACATCACACACACACACACACACACAGACACACACACACAGACACACACACACACACACACACACAGACACACACTAAGCCAAACACCAGATCTGGGTGCATTCAAAGACCCCAAGCAGCACAGGTGTGTGTAGGCAGTCCTAAGAGATCAGAATTTACACCAATGCACCAACAGTCACACAGGTGGTAAGAGAAGCCCCCTCCCCCAACTCATTTAAACTGGAACCGCATCCATCCAGTCTCAACCTGATTCACTTGCTTCTTCCCATTCTTTTTCTTCTCTGCTTTGGGTCTCTTTAATCTCCATCCAGAGAAACGCATGTCCATGCCCACAAGGGTGCTTGTGTATGCACACAAGCCCACAGGTATACGGTTTCTCTCAGTATCTGTCTCCTTTCCCCAAGATCTCAAACTTAGACCCTCAATCCCATTAGCCCCTCTTTGGCGAGCTCTCACCCCGCCCCCCTTCAAGTGCCGGGACCATCAGCTTTCTGATTCATCTTCCTTAAGGAAGGTAATGCAACCCCCCCTCCCCAGGCTGAGATAAAGGGAGGTGGGGAGGGGGAACGGAAGGGGATTCTAGTCGCAAGCACTGAAGAGTCTTGTATGGGAATGTCAGATGCTGCTGCGGTGGTGGTGATGGGGGCAGGGGGATGGGGGGGTATCTCTAGGTCCTTCTCCCTCCTCTGTTTCACCTTGATTCCCAAGTTTGCTTTCTCTCTCCTTTAGCCTGTTCCTTCAATCTGCTTCAGGTTCCTTTTCCTCTCCTCTTCCTCTGCCCCCCCCTCCTCTCTCACCCCATCGTTTTCTCCGCAGAGCTGATGGGTTTTCTTCTGGGAAAGTCAAGCCATTGATGGAAGGGAGAAGCCACTGCTAGAGGGAAAGCACGTGAGTGTGAGTGTGTGTGTGTGTGTGTGTGTGTGTGTGTGTGTGTGTGTGTGTGTGCCCGAGTGCCCCTGCCATGCGCGTGCACGAGCTAGGGGCTTAGAATGAGGGTCAGTATCAGCCTGGGATGAAGGTAAGGCTAAGTCTGAAAGAGGCTCTGAGACCCTCCACACACACCCATTCTGGTTCCCAGAGTGTTGGGGTGCGGGGCGGGGGCTTTGCGTGTGCCTACAAGCACCCCTGTGTCCGCAGTTCTTGTGTGTCTGGTGTGTGTCATTCTCACCCCCCTTTCCCTGCCCACGCCCCCGCACTGCTCTCCGCCTGTACCGCAGCCCCCTCCAGCCTCGCTCCCTCCCCTTCATTCCTGCAGTAGCTGCTCCCGGGGCCACCTTTCCCTCCCCTCTACCCCCCTCCCCATTTCCGTCTTCCCATCCCACCTCCGCCCACGTCTGGTCTCCCTTCACCGGACCCGGCTGGCTGATAGATTTTCTGCGCAATCTCTGCGTCATCGCCCCCCACTCCCGGAACCTCTAGCTGTTCAAGCCCCCAGCCCCAACCCCTCTGGGCAGGAGACACGGTCGAAGGGTCTGATGGTTGAGAGGGTCCATCTCTGACGTTGCAGTGCACCCCCTCCGGTCGCGTTCAGACCTTCCCTTTAAGCAGTCGAGAGAAAAATGGAGTTGAGTCACCCTCTCCACCTGCTCAACCCCCTCCCCACCTGGTCTGGTCTGGTCTCGCCCTCCAAATGTCCTTGGGTAGGGGCCTTAGGGGAGAGGGAAATAAGAAGAAGGGCGTGGGAAAGATGGATTAAAAAGAGGTACAACAGAGACCCCTAACACGCACAGCATAGTCCGCTGGCCAGAAGGGCAGACACACCTTTTTTTTTCCCCACCGCCTCCAGACATGAACCGATCGTGAACAGACACGACCCAGAGGCGCACACATCGTCAATCTTTTCCTTTTCTCTCCCGACTAGGACCCTTTCCAAGGTGATTACCCAAACCGCAATATCCACCCATCTGCCCTGGCCCTGGGCGGGCATCCTGCACCGCGGATCCACCCCCTCCCCTCAGGTTCACATCGTCCTTGGGCGAGCTCCCTATAGACCACGCTGTGACAGAGTAGGGAGCTCGTCCCCTAACCTGCCTTTCAAATCCTTACCGTCCCCCTAACCAGTATTGATCTCTTACTGGCGCCCAGTTAGATGCTGGCGGTGCCCTCTTTCTATCCTATTCTGTCCAGCAACGTGGGCTCTGCGCCGCGCAAGTTGCTTTGTAACCCACCCTCCCGCCTTCAGGCTCCTCTGTACCCACCCTTCCATTCATTCTTCCATTCATTCATTCATCCTTTTCTCCTCGTCCCTCCTTCATTCATTCATAGCCCCCTGCCCCGCCCGCCTCGACATTTCATTCATTCATTCATTCATTCATTTCCCGGACCTCGGCTAGCGCACGCCCCTCTGGCCGAGGGCTTCACTGCGCAGGCGCAGGCCGGGAGCGATGCTCATCCTCCAATCACTGGACATCCACCATCCACCCGGCACCCGCCCGCTTCCCCATGAATGAACATTGACGTCAATGGGGCGGGGCGAGCCCACGTGATCCCGCGAGCTCTCCTTTATAAGGCGGTGGCGCGGGCGCTGTCCAGCGTGCTGAAGCCGGAGCGAGAGCGCTGTTGCTGACCCAGCAGAGCCCAGCTCCTAGAACGCCAGCTAGCCCTCGACCATCGCTCATTCGCCAACCCCGGAACGGAGCCAAGGCGGGCAGGTCCCGATCTTCCCCCTGTCCCGACCCTCCTCTCCACCTTCCGCCGTCGTGACACCGGCTGGTAAATACTCCAATGTCCATTTCTCCAACCCTCTTCAGTCGTGGGCGTGAGGGGAGGGAGGGCTTCTTTCCGAATGGGGTGTTGAGGGGTGCTCCCCGAGAAGGGTCTTTGGTAAATGGGGGAGTCTCTGCTTTTCTGTCGCTGATGAAGTCGCCCACGCACCATCCGGGAAGTCCTGCGGGGAGGGAACAGATCCCCCCCTCCCGCTTATCCTTGTACGCGGGCGCTGGCTGGGAGATGACTTAGGGAAGGGGCTACAGGAGACACTGGGTACCCAGAACGAGGACTGAGGGCGTTATTTTCCATTTGCAAGACTCCGGAGATCGACACATCTTTCTTGTTCTCTGCTAAACGTTTTCTCTTCGGGTAAGGTTAGAGAAATGAGGGAAACCCCGGATTTCCTGCTTAAAGGTGGGGGAAGGGAATGCAGAAATAGAAAGCGGGGAATTCTTACAGAAATCCTCTATTTCTTTGGTTTCTTTTATTTTTCAGTCTCTGGCAGCCCGTTGGTCATGAAAGCCCTCTCGTTGCCGGCATCCGTCCTCTTCTGCTTCCTTCTACTGATCCAGGGGTTGGGAGCAGCGCCCCCCGGGCGCTCCGATGCTTTTCCTCCTCCCCTCGGCTCTGAGCATAAAGAGCAGGTAGCCGAGGACGCAGTGTCCCGGCCAAAGGATGACAGCGTCCTAGAGGTCCGAGCCGCTCGGAATTCCGAGCCTCAGGACCAGGGAGAGCTCTTCCAGGGCGTGGATCCCCGGGCGCTGGCCGCGGTACTGTTGCAGGCACTGGACCGTCCGGCCTCGCCCCCAGCGGTCCCAGGAGGTTCCCAGCAGGGAACACCCGAAGAAGCAGCAGAAGCTCTGTTAACCGAGTCCGTGCGCAGTCAGACCCATAGTCTCCCGGCATCGGAGATCCAAGCACCCGCTGCGGCCCCCCCTCGCCCTCAGACTCAGGACACCGATCCCGAGGCCGACGACCGCTCAGAAGAGCTGGAAGCGCTAGCATCCTTGCTCCAAGAACTTCGAGATTTCAGTCCGAGCAATGCTAAGCGCCAGCAAGAGACAGCCGCAGCCGAGACAGAAACCCGCACACACACTCTGACCCGAGTCAATCTGGAGAGCCCCGGGCCAGAGCGTGTATGGCGCGCTTCCTGGGGAGAGTTCCAGGCGCGCGTCCCGGAGCGCGCTCCTCTGTCACCCCCGGTCCCCTCACAATTCCAGGCTCGAATGCCCGAAAGCGCTCCCCTTCCCGAAACGCATCAGTTCGGGGAAGGAGTGGCCTCCCCTAAAACACATCTAGGTGAGACTTTGACACCCTTATCCAAGGCGTACCAAAGCCTAAGTGCCCCCTTCCCCAAAGTGCGCCGGCTCGAGGGTTCACTCCTAGGTGGCTCCGAGGCTGGAGAGCGCCTGCTTCAGCAAGGGCTGGCTCAGGTAGAAGCAGGGAGGAGACAGGCGGAGGCCACCCGGCAGGCCGCGGCACAAGAAGAGCGGCTGGCCGATCTCGCCTCCGACCTGCTGCTCCAGTATCTGCTGCAGGGCGGAGCCCGGCAGCGAGATCTCGGGGGTCGCGGGCTGCAGGAGACGCAGCAAGAGCGGGAGAGCGAGAGGGAGGAGGAGGCGGAGCAGGAGAGACGCGGTGGTGGGGAGGACGAGATGGGGGAAGAGGATGAGGAGGCGGCGGAGGCGGAGGCAGAGGCAGAGGAGGCGGAGAGGGCGCGGCAGAACGCGCTCCTGTTCGCCGAGGAGGAGGAGGACGGGGAAGCCGGAGCTGAGGACAAGCGCTCCCAGGAGGAGGCGCCAGGCCATCGGCGGAAGGATGTGGAGGGGGCAGAGGAGGGCGGGGAAGAGGACGACGACGACGAGGAGATGGATCCGCAGACGATCGATAGCCTCATTGAACTGTCCACCAAACTCCACCTGCCAGCCGACGACGTGGTCAGCATCATCGAAGAGGTGGAGGAGAAACGGAAGCGGAAGAAGAACGCCCCTCCTGAGCCGGTGCCGCCCCCCCGGGCCGCCCCAGCCCCCACTCATGTCCGTTCCCCGCAGCCCCCACCTCCCGCCCCGGCCCGGGATGAGTTGCCGGACTGGAACGAAGTGCTCCCACCCTGGGATCGGGAGGAGGATGAGGTGTTTCCCCCGGGGCCCTATCATCCCTTCCCCAACTACATTCGGCCGCGGACACTGCAGCCACCCGCATCCTCCCGCCGCCGTCACTTCCACCACGCATTGCCACCTGCGCGCCATCATCCTGACCTGGAGGCCCAGGCCAGGCGCGCGCAGGAGGAGGCGGATGCGGAGGAGCGCCGGCTGCAGGAGCAGGAGGAGCTGGAGAATTACATTGAGCACGTGCTGCTGCGCCGCCCGTGACCCGCCCCGGCCCCGCCCCCGCGCGCCCGCCCCCAGCTGGCCGCGCCACCACGCCCCCCTCCGTGTCGCTCCTCCTCCCACTCGGTGTTTGCATGCGCCCCGGCTCCGCCCCTTGGCTGCCGCCAGGCCCCACCCCAACGTGACCCCGCCCCGAGCTCTGTTGGGACCGGACCTGTCAAACTTCCCCGTTCTGCAGTCCACAACTCCCAAAGCTCGCGGGCGATCCCAGGGCCATCCCCGGCGGGTGGGTGTTTTGTGCGAGTCCCCTTACACCCCCACTTCCTCCAGGGACCTCGTCCCCATCTAGTTTCTCTTGAGACTTCCCGGTCTAAAACGGGAAAAACTGTTCTAATTGTGTGAAGTGTCTGTTTCCCAGCCTTGGGGCCCCTCGGAGCCACCCCTTCTCCAAATCGCTGTGAATTTACCCACCTCCTGCCCTTCTCTGTTGTAAATACCCCTCACGGAGGAAATAGTTTTGCTAAGAAATAAAAGTGACTATTTTATTAGGACTTTGTTTTCCGTTATTCACCCGTCCCCTTGGGCCTGCATGGTCCTCTCCAAGGGGCGGTGAGGGCAGCGCCAGTCATCATCCACTTCCGACCGACTCCAAAGCCAGAACTGGGTGGGAGAAAAGTGTGAAGCTATAGCTGATGAGGGAATGTTCTAGAAATACCTATGAGGGAACCCTACTTTGGGGCCTGTGAGATGGTTCAGTGGATGTTGACGGTCAGCACATGTTGCCAAGCATGACATGGGTGAGACAGGGTTCTTTCCACAAGATGGAAGGGGAGGGCTGACTACCATCATGCTAACCCACCCATCCACGAAATAAATAAATGTAATAAAAAACAAAACAAGATAGAACCTCTACTTTCCATGGCCACCCTGTGCCAGGAGTTGAATCATAATTCCCAGTGTTTGACTTAGAAAAGAGCAGAATCCAACAAAAGCCAGGTGTTGGGTGGGGTCGTGACTCGTATGAGAGCCTGCCAAGTATGCACTTGGCTCCTAGGTCTAGCCCTATAGTGAAATCAGGGTCAGAAAAAAGAGAAAACAAAAAAGAAGCAAGAGCCAATTGTCTGGGATGATCGAGAACTTTCTAGAACTCATAAGAAAAAAGGTACCGCATATGAGATGTTCTTTTTTGGGCATCTGGAAGGCTCCCCTCAGCCTGTCATCCATCCTTCCCTTCACTGCTCCCTGAATTCCCAGGAACTTGGAGAGGAGCTGACCCCCCAGACACCTTGCTTTTAACTATTTCTCAGTTACCTCCCCCAAACAATACCAAAAGAGGCAAATGGACTTGTCCTTAGGTTATGTGTGGTCACAGGCAGGGTGTGAAATTCTTTGGGCAGGGCTACCAAAAGACACTCATTTAAACTTCAGTTCCTGTTAAGCAATTGATACCCCCGACTCCCAGAATAACCTCTTCGTGGTGTATGGGAGACACTTACTATCTGTTGGGGCCGGGGCTGGGGCTCAGTGATAGAGCTTTGACCTCCAAAGCAAGAGGCCCAGGGTTTGATCTCTAGTCCAGAAAATGCAAACTCTTGTTGTATGTAGCTCAGCAGGCCCCATGTTTGCTCATCATGTATGGATGGAACATTTCCTAATGCAAATCGAGCTGTGAACACCTGTAATAGCATCTCTAGAGTAGAGTCCAGAGGATCAGAAATGTCAAGTTTATCTTCCCATTCATATTGAGTTTGAGGCCAGCCTAGACTACCTAAGACTCTGTTTCAAAATTGAAAGTAACTTCAAATGCATGTGTTGGAGTGAGATGTGGTAGGCACAAGCTTGTAATCCCGGAATCCAGAAGGTACAGGTATCAGAATCGTTCCTGAGATCCAGGTTACTCAGAACTATGCAGCAAAGACATGGTGGGAGGGCTCAGAAGGCAGAGCATCTCCAAGGGTTTGGTTATCCTAGGACATAGAACAAAACCAAAGCAAACCTGTTGTCTAGCTGCCATTAAACTCGGCTTCTATTTTTAGCTTTTCTTTCTAACTAAGACGATCCCAGGTCCCAGGAAGACACTTAGCAGGAAGCTGTCCTTGACCTCAGGGTGGACACCAGTCTGTTTCAACAAAGACAGAGACAAGCCAAGTCCAGAAACACTTTTTCCTTTTATTTCAGAAGAAAGGAAATAAAGGCAGCCGCTTGGCTCAGCCCACCCACCTGGCTCCTGCCACATCCATGTGTGGAGTGGGGAGGGGGGATATGGCCAGTGCCCCAGAAAGCAGGTCCTTCCCCCAACAGTCCCATCCCTCCAGGTGGCAAGGTTAGAAAAACATTAACATGGCGGTTGGTTCCTTCCTCGGCTCTGGCTGGACACTGGAGCCCAGGAGGAAGTGGGGGGCAGGAGAGGAAAAACCCCTTCTAGGCAGAGAAGCTGCCCTGGCTGGCTACGGGGAGAGGAGGGGTGGAGGTAGGTTTTGGGGCCGAGGGGAGTAAAGAGCCCTGGAAACCTTTTCCCTTTAACCTGACATATTTATATATTTACAGCAATAAAGGATGGAGGATGGAGGATGCCTGGGGTTAACATTGGTTCTCCCAAGGAGGGGGATGAGAACCACTTAGCACCCCCATCCAGATCACATTTTCCTGCCTTCTAGCTCCTACATCCTTCACTGGGAAAGGGAGAGGGTGGAGGGGGGAATGTTTGGATGACGGGCTGAGCCACAGCTCCTTCCAAAGAAGGTGAGGTGGCAAGGAAAAGCAGCCTGCTCCCACCAAGAGCAGGGGCCTGGGCGAGAGGTGGAAGAAACAGCCTCCAAGTGCTGTCTCTTGTCTTGACTTCCCCATTTCCACAGGGCTGGCTCCCCGGCTGGCTGACGGGGCTATGCCAGGCCCATCTCCTCCAAGACGCTGCGAGGCGACTCATCTTCCTGAGGCAGACAAGGGTGACGCCGAGACACCAGAAGGGCAGACAGGGTGGACCAGATGAAGGGATCCGAGTCGGGGGAAGCACAGACACACGTGGGGGTGGGGGGGAGAGAAGCTGATGTGAACCCTCAGTTGAGGGGAGCTCACAGGCCTCATGACACCACTCCCAGCACCCACAGTGGCAAGGAGAGGTGGAGGCCAAGTTCGTCAACACCCTGAATCTAATGCTCTGAACTGGGGGGCAGCTTCAGAACCAATGGGCAAAAAGCATGGAGCTGGGGCAGGATGCAGAGGAGCCCCAATATCCAGGTGGTAGGTAGTTGTGGACGATTGGTCCCTGCCTTTTAGAGTGGTTAAGGCAGTAAGCCATTGGTAGCAGGCTCCTGGGGAAGTAACCAGAGGACACACATTCGTGTGCGTGCGTGCGTGCGTGCGTGCGTGCGTGTGTGTGTGTGTGTGTGTGTGTGTGTGTGTGTGTGTGTGTAAGCTGGGCCAGTGAGGTGACCTCAAGTTTCATTTCACCATTTCTCCCCCTATAGAGCTGAGCTGCCTCATTGGCCCCATCTCTCCCCCTCCCCAGAGCCAGCTCAAGCCAGCTTGCTTGCCACTGCGGAGTCTTGGTGACTCATCTCCCTGCACCAAGGCTCAGCAGAAGCATAGCAGAGGGACAAGCAGCGATTGGTAGAGGGGGGTGTGCCAGATAGCAGGGACAACTGACCGATACCCTCCGGGACAACTGACCGACACCCTCCAGGCCAGCCCCAAGCCCCCACAGCTGCCGGTTCCACGGCAACAGAGGGGTGTGCACATGCGTGCATACATATTGTTAAAGATGAAGATTAGGCGGGGCTGGGAGACTCAGCCATCAACGTATCTGTCCGTGTAAGCATGAGGCATGAGGACCACACAAAGGCCTGGTATGGAGGTGTGGGTCTGTAATCCAAATATATTGAAACAGCCAGATCCCTGGAGCTCAGTGGCTGAATGGATGAACTCCAGGTTCAATATGCTCCCCCAAAATAAAGGTAAGCCATGATGGAGGAAGGCACCCAATTGCAACCTTTGGCCTCTACATACACATTTGCATACACACACCTCTCCTGTTACACACAGGAAAACACAGATGAGCAAAGTGAGGATCGGGGCCCTAAGCTCCATAAGAGAGAGACAGACAGACAGACATGAAATCAAGGAAGAATAAGCTATCTACCATGAACCACTCTCCAGTTCTCTAAACAATGCTCATCATCAAGGGAACCATTAAGTCAAAGGAGATTGGGCCAGAATAGGGCAGGAAGAAGCAGAGCTTAGAATGAAAGAAACAACGGGCACAGGTGGGAGATGAGCCCACCCACCTCCTGCTCCAGGGGTTCAGGACTCAGGACACATTAGACAGCGGGACGTGATGGGGGCCAGACGCCACAGGGAGGGGGGCCCACTCGTCGATGGGCAGGGCGCCTGGGGGAGGGGGAGCCCCCTCGGCCACAGTGTTCCTCCTCCTCCTCCTCACTGTCCCTGGCCCGTACCTCCTGCAACAGGTCAGCCTGCTCAATGGCCTTAAGCACACTCTTCTTAGAGGTGTCCTGGACGTCCCCACCCATCAAAAACTCATCCAGGATAAAGTAGGCTTTCTCAAAGTTGAAGATGATATCCAGCTCGCACACCTGGGAGAGGAGGGAGATAAGGCAGATCTGAACATCACATCGAGGTGTACCGCAGCCTTCATCCTTCCGCTTTAGGCCCCTAAACAGTCTCACGTAGTCCAGGTTATCCCTGAACTCACTATACAGCTGAAGCTATCCTAGGCTGGTTCTCCTGGCCCCACCTCCCGAACCCTGATGTTAGAAGCACGTGACTCCACACCACACCTAGGCATGCAAGTCAAGCACTCTACCAACTGAACGACATCTCCAGCGCACAGTGAGTTCCTTCAGTGAGTCTTAGGTCATTCCAGCTCTCAACTCTCATTACTTTGGTCTTTTTCCCTAGACCTTATCTTCCTGCCTCAGCATGAGTGCTGAGGTTATCCGTACAGGCTGCCATGCTGCCTCATCCTCTTATAGTCTGCCTCCTATTCTGGACCAGGAAACAGAAGTCTGTGGTTGCTGTTGTCATGGCTTATGCCAGACCCTTGGCTAGGCTCTACCCTAGGCATTGTGGGGCAGAGGAGAATATCATGGTCTTTGCTTTGGAAGACCCAAGGTGATCCCTGCTAATGAGAAAGAAATTAGCTGCGCACATCATGGAATGTCTATGAGCCTCAGTTTCCCCATCCAAAAATGGAGATGGTAATGTTGACTCCTTGGTAGATAAAGGACAAACCAGAGAACCTCAAATGGCATGAGGGGGTGGTATAGGTCTCTTCTGTCAGCTATTTGGGAAGCTGAGGCAGAAGATGGCCTCCTGGGGTGAGCTTAAGGTCAGTTTGGGCAATTCAGTGAGACCCCATCTCAAAATAAAAGGTAAGAAAGGGGCTGAGGAAATAGCTCAGTGGCAGAGCACAAAGTGACTTGATGTGTGAGGCCCAGGTGCAATGCCTGGCATTACAAAAATCAATCAATTCAGCCTGGGAATGTAGCTCAGCTGGCTCAAGGCTTGCTGTGGTGGTCTGAGTAAGAATGCGCCCCACAGGGTCATATATTTGAACACTTAGTTTTGCAAAAGCACGTGCAAAACCCAGAGAGCTTCTCTCTCACTCTCTCTGTCTCTGTCTATGGATCAGGATGTAGATAGCTAGCGCTCAGCTCCTGCTCCAACATCAACCCCCCCATGATGATAATGGTCTAGCCTTCTGAAACTGGAAGCCAGCCCTCAGTTAAACACTTTATCTTACAAAAGTTGCCTTGGTCATGACTTTTCACAGCAATAAAACAGTGACTATGACACTTGCTTAAGATGGGTCAGTTCCCAGAACCATATGAACTGGGTGTGATGACCTGTGACCCCAGAACTTGGGAGGTAGAGGCAGGTCGATCTCTGAGTTGAGGCCAGCCTGGTCTACAGAGTGAATTCCAGGACAGCTGAGGCTACACAGAAAAACCCTGTGAGCCTCCCAACTCCCTTAAAAAAACAAAACAAAACACCCAAACAAACAAACAAACAAACAAACAAAAACAAACCCCAGCTGGCCAGTTGGACTAGCAGGTAATGGCCCTTGTCATATAAATCAGACACCAGAGTTCAACCCTGAGGACTTATAAAGCAGAGAACTCCCCCCACCAGGTTGTCCTCCTGCTTTCCATACACCCATGGCAAGCACGCCCCCAATACTCGTAACGGTTAGAATAAGGGTAATGAGATGGCTCTTTGGGCAGGGACACTTGCTGCCAAACTGGAGGCCGCTTTCCAGGACCCACATGGTAGACGGAGAGAACAGATTCTCAAAAGTTGTCCTTTGACCTCCACATTCGAGAGTGGGCCTGGCCATCCCAAGTAAATAAATGTAATCAAAAGAAAAAACTTTGAAAATAACTACAGGGAGAACATTTCAAAAAAAAAAAATGTAATTTCAAGAGCTGACACCCTTACACAGTTATACATGCAGGCAAAACACCAATTCACATAAAATAAAAATAAATAAACATACTACAGGGAGAACAGAGAACCACTGTGGCCAAGCACAGAGCAATAGCAGGAGTGCAGTCCTGGGTTCAATCCCTGGTACCACCAAAAGAAACCAATTAACGTAGAACCCAAATGTGCCCCCCCCCAAGGCAGGAATTCTGTGTAGCCCTGGCTGTCCTAGGACTCACTCTGTGTAGACCAGGCTGGCCTCAAACTCACAAAGATCCATTTGCCTCTGCCTCTCAAGTGCTGGAATTAAAGGTGTGCGGCACCACTGCCTGACTGACTATCCAAATGGGCTTTGTACATCATTAACAGTGTTACACATTATGAGGCATTCCAATTCTGTATCTAAGGTCTCCAATATCTGTCAAAACCCAGGCCACAAACCACATAAGTTCATTCAGAATCTCTGGGAGGTTGGGCTCTGGGGTGTCATTTTAAAAAATATTTCAGACATTTATTTTTATGTGCATGAGTGTTTTGTCCACATGGATGTATATGTACCACAACACAAAGAGTTGTGTTCCCAGAACCCATGTGAAAAAAAAAAGCTAGACATGGGGGCTGGAGAGATGGCTCAGCGGTTAAGAGCACCGTCTGCTCTTCTAGAGGACCCGGGTTCGATTCCCAGCACCCACATGGCAGCTAACAACTGTCTGTAGTTCCAGTTCCAGGCAAATAAATAAATAAATAAAGTTAAAAAAAAAAAAAGGCTAGACATAATGGTGCTTATTTGTAATCCTAGTACAGGGGAGGTGGAGACAGGTGGATCCCTAAACTGAGCTGAAGCAAGGAGTCCCAGGTCAGTAAGAGGGCCTGCCTAAACAAACAGAAAACACACACACACACACACACACACACACACACAGAGAGAGAGAACAAAACAAAACAAAACAAAACAAACAAGCAAAAACAAAGTCAAGGTGGGAGCTGGAGAGATGGTTCAGTAGTTAAGAGGACAGACAATGTCCTTGCAGAAGGCCTGGACCCTATATCCTACATCCATGTGCGAGGCTCATGACCACCTGTGACTCCAGCCCCAGGGGACCTGACACCTTCTTCTCTTTTTGACCTCTGCAGGCACCTGCATTCACATGCACGTACCTAGATAGACACACATACATATAAGTAAAAAATAAAACCAGCTGGGCAGTGGTGGTGGCACGCCTTTAATCCCAGCATATGGGAGGCAGAGGCAGGCAGATCTCTGTGAGTTCGAGGTCAGCCTGGTCTACAGAGTGAGTTCCAGCTACACTGAGAAACCCTGTCTTGAAAAAAACAGAATAAGTAAAATGAATTTTTAATCCAAAAAGAAAGAAAGAAGCAAACAAAAGAAACCCCACCAAGGCAGAGTGGAGGTCACCTGTGGAACAACATATGAGTTTGTACTCAGGCCTTTCCAAGCACACACACACACACACACACACACACACACACACACACAATCTCTCCATGCACACATGCATGCACTGACACATACACACATATACACACACAATCTCTTCATGCACACATGCATACACTGACACACACACACAATCTCTCCATGCACACATACATGCACTGACACACACATACAATCTCTCCATGCACACATGCAGGCACCGACACACACACACACACACACACACACACACACACTCACATTCTGTCTCCAGAATATTCTGGACACAATGCCAGGTCAGGAACTCCTGTAAAATGAGAACCTGGTTTCTGCCTATACTCACTGCAGCGAGGCAAGAGCTCTACTGACTGAGGTATACCCCAAGCTGATTAAGGGCCACAGCTAATAGGCTTAGAGCTTAAAAGGGGAGATTAATTATGGTTCCCGTGCCCGGATGCCACCCCCCCACTGAGACTTCCAGGGCAGGGACTGGATGAATCTCTCTTAGGGCTTGGCAGGAAGATAGAATTGCTTGACATGGAAACAGGGGTTTGTGGGAGAAACTTACGCTGCCAAAGTACTTGTCCAGCAGCTCTACGTATCGGTGGATCAGCTCCAGGGTGATCAGCTCATTGTCTTGACCCTCAATGGCGCAGCAGAAATAGAGACTGGCGTATCTGGGGAGCAAGCCCAGGAAACATAGTCAGGAAGTGGTTTCAGGACCCTGGAGCTCCAGGTTCCACCTGCCTGCCAGCCTGAGGACCTCTAACTGTATATAGGCACGGTGGTCCCAGTGGGTACAAAGACTAACATTTTTTCCCTATGAACATGCGTCAGAAACATACAAAATTCATTTTCTCTCTTTCTTGCCGTCTTATCTGCCGGACTGGACTCAGCATAAATCTGAGCCAGTTTACCTGCTCAGAGCACAAAGAACTAGAAAGGGGTATATGTGGGAACATAAGCATGTGGATTGGGAAAAGTGGGGTGAGCCCTCTTTTGGTATGGTTATGAGACTGCGAGGGACCTGCGTGTGGGCGGGAGCATCTTCAGGGTATGTGCAAGAGGCGGTGTCAGAAAACCAAGTAGGAAACAAGAATTTAGATGAACTTAAAAGTAAAGAGAGAGGGCATTCGTGACCAGCCTATAGATCCCTCAGCTCCTTAGAACTGTCCCCATGTTCAAAGAAAGACTTATTCCTCGGCCATTTTAGCCCAGAATGAACTCTGGTGTCACCTTTTATAGACAACTTTGAGGTCCCTCCATTCCAGGAAGCTGCACATCTTGGGCTTTCGAGCCAAGACGACCTGCATGAGCTCCCGGACCATCTTCTTCCTGTCCTTGTCTGAGGTGGCCAGGTACCATTTTTGCAGCCGCAGTTTCCCCTGCCGGCTGAACAGTAGCATGAATCGCATCTGGAAGGGAGGAAGGACCAGAGCTGAGGGCCAGGGAATGAGTTCGGAGCATCTTCTTGCACAAATGCACAACCACAGATTCAATACAACTCATCACCACCTTCTTCAAAACGTCTGTCCTAGCTGTTAACATTGGGTGCAGAAGAAGGTTTCTCCTGAGGGAAAGTCGAAGATTTGTATGCCCGTGGTTTGGGTTCGAATGCTGGTTCTATTAGCTGAGTACAGCCTCAGGCGAATTCATTTATATTGGGCTGGCAAGACAGCTAATTTGGTTAAGATGCTTCCTACCAAGCCTGATGACCCATGACCCACATTATGGAAGAGAACTGACTCCCACGAGATGTCCTCTAACTTTACATTCACGTTGGGGCAAGCACCCATCCGCCCACATGCATATGATAAAACATAAAAACGCATTACACTCTGTGTGTGTGTGGTTAAGAGGACAGCTTCTGGAAGCTGGTTCTCTGTTTCTACCTGTGAGCTCCAGGGATCAAATTCAGATAATCAAGCCTTGGCAGCAAATGCCTTTACCCAGTGAGCTTTGTAAAAAATTAATTGTCTTCAACCTCCATTTCTTTACCCAGAATAGAAACAATAGTTGCTTTCCTTGTAGACTTCTTTTCAGATTTGCCTTTCTTATTTTAAAGATTTTGCTTTATGTGTATTAAGTATTCACATGCATACATGTATGTGCACCACATGCATGCCTGTTGGATCCCCCAGGACCAGGGTCACAGACAGTTGTGAGCTATCATGTGGGTGACAGAAATCAAACCCAGGTCTTCTGCAAAGCAACACATGTTCTTAAACACTGAGCCATCTCTCTAGCCCCTGTTTTTTTTTTTTATTATTGTTTTTAATTATGTGTAAGTGTGTGTTGTGTGTCTACATAGTGCACATAAACACAGGTGCCCACAGAGGCCAGAGGGTGCGGAACAGAAGGTTGTGAACAGCCTGTCATAGGTGCTGGGAACTAAACTGGGTCTTCTGGAAGAACAGCAAGTACTCTTTTCTTAATGCCTTAGTCATCTTTCTTCCTTAAAGAAATTCTTAAATGAATTAGTTTATGGGTGTGCCTGGCGCACAGTAGGCCCTATAAACATGCTAGGTGCTGCTATTATTCCGAGACCTAACCTTGTTTTCCATGAGGACCAACATGCCTAACCTCATGACAAGCTGCTATCACTTTTACTTATGTTCCTTCTAGAGCTCACATCTCAGAGATGTTGGGTCTCTACCCTATCCTGCCATAAGCCCTCAGATACCCCTTGACATGGTCTCTCTATGCCAGTCCCATGCTTCTTGATATTCTTTTCTGTATATTGTACATACATCCGAAATGCACTTGGTACACGGATACTCAGGTCTTGGTTTCTATTTTCCTTTACCATCCACACATATGGTTCCTAGTGCTGGCGTTCTCTACAGTTTTTACTTTTTAAAATGTTATTTTATATGGGGAGGGGGCACTTCCGTGCCACTACCCACATGTGGAGGTCAGAGAATAAGTCCATGGACTCAGTTCTCTCCTTCACCATGAGGGTTCCGGGGATTGAACTCAGGTTGTCAGGTACCTTTTCAAGCTGAGCCATCTCTCTGGTCTCCCCCCCCCTTTTTTTTTTTCTCTTTTGAGACAGGGTTTCATGTAGCTCAGGCTGACCTATATTCCCTATGTAGCCAAGGCTGCCCTTGATTTTCTGATCCTCCTCCTCCTTCTACCTCCTGAGTGCCAGGGTTACAGGTACACTAAAAAGCCTGACCTTTTCCCCCAGACACCACCAGATCACACTGTCCCTCAGAGAGGGTCCCGTCACCCAGGACAGCTCTCCTGGGGAATGTCTGTAATAAAGAGCAAGCAGAGTCCTCAGTGCTTCGTGGATCCAGTTTCTTCCCAGTTGCAGGGACTCCTGATTCCATATCCAGAACTCAATTCTCAGCAAACAGATTTGAGAACATGGAATCTCTGGGTGTGGGTGCCACTCCCAGTTTACAGGTTATAAGTTAAGAGAAACAAAGACCCCAGGAACTAGGCGTGGGGGGCAGGGAGCCTGGAATGTGAAGAACTGAGGGAGCCCAGTGCAGTTAAGATAAGGGGGTGACAACTTGGCATAAAGACGGAAGGCCTAGGTTCCGGAAAAGAAAATGGATTGCGGAGGGTGGAGAGCTAGGAATACCAAAGTCGGGGAGTCTGCCAGAGCCTAGGTCCCCCGACGACCAACACCGAAGCCCATCTGAGCCAGAACTCAGTGAAGGAACCGAGACAGGAGGTTAACTCCAGGGACCCGGAAACTGTCCCTCCCACATGGCACTCTCCTGGGCCCCGCTCCAGTGTGGGCCGCATGGGGAGGGGATTCGGAGACCTGCGACCCTCCCGGTGACCCCGGAGCCCGTCTCCTCGTGTCGCTTCCCTGCAGCAATGGCCAGGGGCGTCTGTAGGAACGAACCCCGTGTCCCGAGCGCTTCAGCCAGCTCGGGACAGTCCCGTCACCCTTAGCTAAGTCCCCTCTCTCCCGATCAACCAGACTCCTCCCCGCCCCTGTCCGGAGTGCCATTCCAGCTTCCGAGGTCGGCTCGCCCCAGCCACTCCTGGAAGTGGATCCTCAGCGGACCATAGGGAAGACAGGGCGACTCCCACCAAAGGCGGCCCCCCTCTAGACCCCCCGCAGGTACAGCCCACGCCCCTCGGGTCCCGGTCCCCTCCCTCTCTGCACAGCCTACCATCCTGCAGCCTCCGGCCCGGTACGTCCCTCTCCGGCCACCGTAGAAGCCAGCTCCACTCCCAGTCGTATTCTTTTCTTTTCCCTCCCTCTCCGCTTGAAGCCCCGCCCCCAGGCCTCGCCGGCTTCCTGGAGCGGCCCTATTGCGCAGGCGCCAATGCTGCAGAGAGGATTTCCACCCCCAACCCACCCGGCGCGCGGGCGGGGCTGTAGGCGGAGAAGCGGAAACCATGGCAACCAGGTCCTTGACTTTAGCTTTGCCGAAGCTCGTTGTCATGGTAACAAGGCTGTCTTGGTGGGTTGATTGGAGAATGGGAAAGGAGGGAGTAGGGGACAATGAGGGCCTCGAGCTTTGGAGCGTTTGTGGGGGGGAAAAAAGGCGGGAAAAGGGTGAGAGGTGGTTGCATGATCTTTAGAGTTTATGAAGAAGCAAGGAAGAATGATAGAGGGTGCTGAGCACTGAAGAGGGAGCGCAGTGGGAATGATATGGAGAAAAGGAGGAATGATGTGGAAAATGTCAGTCAAAGGGTGGTGATGAGCAGAACGAGGGAAATACAGAATGGAGGGTAGGAAAATAGAGTTCAATAACAGCTCAGGGCCACATGACGATATCCTGTTCCCCAAACAAAAAAGGCAGGTGTGGTGGTGCACACCTGTGAATCCAACACTTGGAAGGCGAAAACAGGAACACCTTGTAGTCAGCTTCAGCTAAGTGGCGTGGTGGAGACCACCCAAGGCTACAAGCCTGTCTTAAGCAAAATAAACAAAATAGTGCGCATGTGACAACTCCAGACATAAAGATCTTCCCCAAATCCAAGGTGAAAGAACGGACCCTTGCAGGTTGTCCTCTGCCGCCCACACAAGTGAGCACCTTGGTATGTACAAGCCCCCATGCAGCATGCTTCCAAGCAACACAAAATACTTATTTGCACAGGCAGGTCAGTGATGGCACATGCCTTTAAAACATCCAGGCAGTGGTGGCACATGCCCTATGCCCAGCACTCGGGAGACAGAGGCAGGCGGATCTCTGTGAGTTAGAGTCAAGCCTGGTCTACACCAGAAGTTCCAGGACAGCCAGGGCTACACAAAGAAATCCTGTCTCAAAAAAATAAATAAATAAAAAAATAAACTAAAGCTAAAACAATATAGAGCTTAAGTATTGATTAAGAACTTACTAAGCAGAACACTGTATTTTATACATATATATACATATATATATATATATATAGTTTGTGTATTTCTGTGTGGGTAACTGGATGTGCTGGTACACACTTGTAATACTTGAGTTTGGAAAGTAGAGATGGACAGATCAAGATCAAGAGTTCAAAGTTATTCTTGGCTACATAGCAAGTTCACAGTCTGGGCTGAGACACTATGTCAAAACAAAAAGCAAAACCAAAACAACGAAACAGTCAAACAAACAACAAAATTATGCACAAACAAATAAATCGTATTAGCCAGACATCATTGTAGGGGCCTGTAATCTGATTCCTGGAGAGGCAGAAGCAAGATGATTGATTGGTCAAGAGAGTTTAAGGCCGGCCTAAGCTATGTAAAGAGAGAAACTGACTTAATAATAAATAAATAAGTAAAAGCAAACAGCAACAACAAATCCACAAAAGCAAAACAAAGCAAAAAAGCATGGGTCAAACTGAAAATGCAATCAAAGAAAACTATGCCTAAATGTGAGCTTGAGAAGGATATAAATTGTAGCAAGAGTGTTTTCTCCTTTGTAGTGGGATTTTGTTCTGTTACATTGTAAATAATTGTCCTGCTTACTGGTTTAATAAAACCGCTGATTGGCAGAAAACAGACAGGAAGTATGGGCGGGGCCACCAGACTAAGAAAACTTTGGGAACAGGAAAAGCAGAGAAGAGACACCAGCAGAAAGAGACACCAGGAGAAACATCGAGACAGGTGCAGAGGAAAGAAGACAACCATTCTGCTCTGAGAAAAGGTACCAGGCCACATGGCTAAACAGATTGATGGAAGGAGAGTTAAGATGAAAGAGCTAACAATATATCTGAGCCATAGATCAATCAGCATGATATTAATGTAAGCTTTTTGTGTGATAATTTGGGGCAAAGCAGCAGCAGGGCTGTGAGTGGGTCAGAACCTCATGGCTAGACTGGAAGTCCAGGCCAGAAACTCTTATTACATCCCTTCTCCATTTCCTTGTCTCTCTCTCTCTCTCTCTCTCTCTCTCTCTCTCTTTCTTTCTCTCTCTCCCTCTCCCTCTGTGTGTGTGTGTGTGTGTGTGTGTGTGTGTATGTGTGTGTGTGTGTGTGTGTGTGTGTAGTGAAGAGGTGTAGATATGAGGAAAGCACTCATTTATTTAGACTGAAGGTTTAAAACCAGTCACCCTTTATCCTCTCTTTATCCTCTGGAGAATGCATCCCAAGTTTCCTAGGCAACTCCTGAAGCCTCAGACTGTGTGAAATCATATACTGACGTCTTCCTATACTTATTGTAAAGTTTAATTTGTAAATTACGCAGAGAATGAACCTAAGAACCAAGACTAATAATAGGAACTGGTTAAGAGCAGGTATTGCACTTGGAAGCAACCCTTGTTCAGTTCCCAGCATCCCCATTGGGTGACTCACAAGTACCTGTAATTCCAACTCCAGGGATCCAACACCTACTTCTGTCCTCCGGGGGCATCTGCACATCTGCATGTATGTGCCCATACAAAACTGCACTTGTATAAAAATAAAAAATAAATATTATAAAATAGAACGGTTATGACAATGTATTGCAATGGAGTCACCCCGTCACTACTTTTGCACCTCAGAACCATTCAGCAAAATATGGGGTATTTTGAACACAAGCACTGTGCTCAATCTGTCAACCAAGATTGCTACTAAGTAATTAATGTGTGAGCATTGGACAATGAGATGATATGGGACAGAGGGGAATTCCATAAGAATGGCATTCGTTTTAAAGCCCCTGAACTGGGGCTGGGGATATGGATAGAGTGCTTGCTTATGCTGTGTGAAAGTGTGTGTTCTGCTCCCAGCTCAGTGACACTTGCTATGGTGGTGAACACCTGGAATCCCAGCCCTTGGGTGGTGGAGACAGGAGGATCAGGAGTTGAAAATCATTTTCCTCTTCATAGCTAGGTCAAGGCTAGCCTCAGGTACATGAAACGCTGCCAGACAAAAATAAAAAATAGCTTAGCAGAGAAAGACACTTGTCTCCAAGCCCTGACCTCAGTTTGATTCTTGGAACCTATGTAATGGAAGGAAGAAACTGATGCCCACGAGGTGTCTTCTGATCATCCACATCATGGCAAGTGCACACACACACACACACACACACACACACACACACACACACACACTAAACAAATAGGGGGCTGGAGAGATGGCTCAGGTTAAGAGCACTGACTGTTCTTCCAGAAGTCTTGAGTTCAATTCCCAGCATCCACATGGTGGCTCACAACCATCTATGATGACATCTGGTACCCTCTTCTGTATACAGTGTTCACAATAAATAAATAAATCTTTGAAAAATAAATAAATAGGACTGGGGAGATGGCTCAGCGGTTAAGAGCACTGACTGGTCTTCCAGAGGACCTGAGTTCGATTCCCAGCATCCACATGGCAGCTAACAACTGTCTGTAATTCCAAGATCTGACACCCTTACACAGTTATATATGAAGCAAAACACTAATTTTCATAAAATAAAAATAAATATTTAAAAATAAATAAATAAATCCATAATAGAAATAGGAAGTAGTGATGATGGTGACTCCATTGCAAAACATTGTAATAACCATTTTATTTTATCATTTGGGCTTTATTTTTACTTCTGTATGGTTTTTATTTAATATTTTTAGATTATAGTTGACTTTGTGGAACTGAAACTACAGAGACCATGAATAAATAAGGTTTTTAAAGCATTTTTAATTTTTAAATTGTATGTATGTATGTGTGTGTGTCTGTCTGTGTATGTATGCGGCTCTGCTCATATGAGTGTGATACCCTGGGAGGCACAAAGAGGCTGTGGGATCCCCCAGAGCTAGAATCAGAAGCAGCTGTAAGCTTCCAGATGTGGGTGCTGGGAACTGAACTCAGGTCCTCTATAAGTGATAGAAACAGCAAAGCTTTCTCTCTAGCCCTGTGTTTTATTATTATCATTTATTTTATTGCAATTTTTAAATAGAATCTTATTATGTATCCCTAGCTAGGTTGGAACTTGCTATGTAGGTCAGGCTAGCCTCAAATTCTGCCTGCCTCTGTCTCCAGAGTGCTGAGATTAAAGGCATGTGCCACCATTGCCTGGCTGTTTCAGTTTCTTTAAAGGTGTGCACCACCACCCTCTGGCTAAAGAAAACATTTAAGTGTCTGTGTGAAAGTGTGTGCATGTATGTGCAGGTGCTCAAGGTCGTAAAAAGTGAGTGGCGGGGCTGGAGAGATGGCTCAGCGGTTAGGGGCACCGTCTGCTCTTCCCAAGGACCCGGGTTCGATTCCCAGCACCCACATGGCAGCTAACAACTGTCTGTAGTTCCAGTTC
The DNA here is from genome assembly GCA_004025045.1 of Sigmodon hispidus. Classification (NCBI taxonomy): domain Eukaryota; kingdom Metazoa; phylum Chordata; class Mammalia; order Rodentia; family Cricetidae; genus Sigmodon; species Sigmodon hispidus. Next base: position 7,923 of record PVIH01009972.1, on the reverse strand, counting down.
CAGGCAAACACCAAGGCAAATAATTAAATAAATAAAGTGTTTTTTTTTTTTTTTTTTTTTTTTTTTTTTTTTTTTTTTTTTTTTTTTTTTTTAAAAAAGTGAGTGGCAAAATCCTAGGAGCTGTGATTACATGCACACACTTTCACACAGACACAGAAACACACAATAAAATTTAAAAACAAACAAACAAGGATTTTGCTCATGTAGAACGACAGGAAGGTGATGGACTGATTTCTTAATTGTTTGTGAATAATGAAAGTTGCAGCTGCACCAGAGGGTTCCTACTGCCGGTGCCCGGGGAGGTGTTAGGGTTTGATGCAGTGGGCAGTTGGGAGTCATTATGGCTATTGGAGTTGGTGAACCATCTAATGAAAAGAGTGTTAAGAAGCTGTGAGATGGCTCCGTGGTTAAGGTGTTAGTCAGAGAGGAATACGTGGGATAATTGGAAAGCTCTAATGGAGGGCTAGGAGATCACGAAGGAGGCAGGTTACGTGTAGCCAGGCACAAGCAGGAAATGGAGAAAGACAGTCAGCATTGACTATGATGAGCTAATCAGCCTACACTGAGACGACCGAAGAATCAAAGATGAGATAGAGGAGCGTGTGTGACTCCTTTCATATAGAGGGAGATGGAACAGCAGAAGGGGGGTCATGGGGAAGAGGGGGACTATGGGGGGGCGGGGAAGCTACACCCTGACACACACCATGGTCCTAACCAGAGAAGCAGCCAGAGTCCTCTGATGACATCATTTTTATTTTTTTGAAATGGGGTCTCAAGTAGCCCAAGCTCATCTCAGATTTGCTTTGTAAGTTGAGCATGACCTTGAACTTTTGAGCATGACCTTGAACTTCTGATCCTCTGCTCGTACTTCCCCAGTGCTGAGATTACCTGCGTGAGCCACCACGTGAGTTTTTTGTTTGTTTGTTTGTTTGGTTTGTTTTGCTGTTGTTTTTCTAGACAGGGTTTCTCTGTGTAGGGCTGATTGGCCTGAACCTCCATCTGTAGACGAAACTGGCCTTGAACTCAGAGATCTTCTTGCCTCTACCTCCTGAGTCTGGGATTAAAGTCACGTGACACGATGCTAGTCCCTCCACATCTAGTTTATGCTAGAGATGGAACCCAGGCCTTCATGCAGGCTAGGCAAACACTCTACCAACTGAGCCCATCCCCCCACCCTCATTTGACATCTACAATTTAAAATTTTTGGAGGGGGGATAGGGTCTTCAAAAGCCACCCCAAGGCTGGCTTCCGAGTGGTTACATAGCCCAGGCTGTCCTGGATCTTGAGATCTTAGCCTTCTGAGAACTGAGATTACAGGTGCATGCCACCACGCCCTGCTCAGCATGACCCTTTCTGTCCAGCTCTGCACTGGCTGCCTGGACTTTGGTCTCGTAGTGTGTGAGGCAATTCAAGATAAGTTAGTCTCTCAAAGAGGGTCAGAGGGTAAAACCCCTCAGATAGTGCTGTAGGGTGCTGATAACAGTATCCTGTGTCCATCGAGGAAATGGGTGGGATGTGGAGGAGGCACAGGTGCATTGGGGGGCATTGTTCTTCATATATAACTTTGCTTTCCTGCTGTCCTGGAAATTCTCTGAGCGCCCTGTTTCCCTGCTGTGCTTCCGTTAGTCAGAGCTCCTTTCTGCTCATGTCACAAAGAGCTGCCTGGTAAATTTCCTCCCTGTGCCTTCACTGGCTGCATATGAGTCAGCCTCATCGATTCAGCTGGGTTTCAGGCTCCTGTCACATGTATTTGCATTTACCCCCAGAAGAGAAGTGTTTGTTTCTGTATTTGTGTGTGTATACGTATGTGTATGTGCTTATGTGTACATGTGTAGTATGTGTACATGTTTATATGGGTATGTGCATGTGAACTGTCTGCTTGTACACGTGTGTACATGCAGGTGGAGGCCAAAGATGGATATCTGGTGTCTTCCTTAATTGCTCTTCATCTTGTTTATTAATTTTTATTACATTTGTGTGTGTATGTGTGTGCTTGCACATGCCTGTGCACATGCTTTCCACATGCGGAAGACAGAGGACATCTCTTCTTCCATCATGTGGGTCTCAGGGATCTAACTCAGGTCCTCAGACTTGTTGGCAAATTTACCTTCTTCTGATTCTCCGCATCACTTTTGAGACAGGGTCTAGGCTGGCAGCCAGTGAGCTCCACCAACCTGCCTGTCCCTGCCTCCCCAGCATTGGGATTCCAGATACACACTGATGCACCTTAACTTTATACATAGTCTGTGGGGATATGAACCAAGTCTTCACATTGGTCCAGCAAGTTCTTTCCTCAGTAGGCTGAGCCCCATCTCCAGCCCCCAGAATAGTGTTTCTTACCTACATTCAGTTGTGACCCATATAGATGATTTTTGACATAGATTAAATGTGGGTCCCCTAGAATTCCTGCCTTACCTTCTCAATGTGACAGTATTGGGAAGCAGGGTCTTTAAGATGTGAGAGTAGGATTGGGCTGGAGAGATGACTCAGTGGCTAAGAACTTGTCTTGCAGAAGACCCAGGTTTGGTTCCTTTACATGGTATCCCCAACCTTCTGTAATTCCAGCTCCAGGGGATTTGGTACTCTCTTCTGAACTCAGTAGAAACAAGACATACATGTGGTACACATACATACAAACAGACAAAACACTCAGGCATTAAAAAAAAAAAAAGAGGCAGCTAGGGATGGTTTGAAGCTGAAATGCCTTCTATAGGGCTGTGTTTTAAGCACCCTGTCTCCAAGCTGTGGATCCTGTTAGGAAGTGGGGTGTGATAGTTTGTGTTAATTAACAACTTGACACAGTCTAGAGTTCCCCCACATCATGCCTGGGGGGTGGGAGGATTATCTTTATCTCATAAAATAGAGTGGCAAGACCTTTACACCGTGGGTGGTGCCATCCCTAGCTGGGATCCTGGACCATGTAAGTAGAGGTAGGTAGCTGAGTCCCAGCATCCATCACTCTCTGTTCCTGGTTGTGGATGTCATCCAGCATCCATCACTCTCTGTTCCTGGTTGTGTTCATCTGCTTCCAGCTCCAGCTGCCTTGACATCCTCTTTGTGGTGGGCTGTACCCTTGACCTATGACCTATAACAAACCCTTTCTTCAAATTGCTTCTGTCAGTGTATTTTCTCACATGCGTGAGAAAAGTAACTAATATATGAAGCACAGAGGACAGAAGTACATCACTAGGTCTTTGAAAGTGACACCCACCTAGCTTTCATGTGAAGAGCCACAGCATTGCGCTCCCATCACCTTGGATGGCGCCATTCCGGTGTGGCTCCCCAGTGCGATGGGCTGCACCCCCCGGAATTACTAGTCAAACTAATTCTGTAATGGTTAATATTCATTGTCAACCGACTGGATTTAGAATTACCTAGGAGACACACCTTTAGATGTTACTGTGAAACCTTTCCAGAGAATCTGAGATGGGAAGACCCACCCTGAATGTGGTGACAAGTTATCCGCCGGGACTCCAGACTAAACAAATAGAGGAAGTAATCCGAGCCCAGCATCCGTTTCTCTCTGTTTCCTGGCTGCCTAAGCGATGTGACCCGCTCCCTCGCCCATCTGCTGCCATGCCTCCCCGCCATGATGGATTGTACCCTCAGACTGTGAACCCCAATAAACCCTTTCTTCAGGTTGCTTTTGTCTGGTATTTTATCACAGCACAAAAGTAACTAATGCAGCCATTAAGGGGAATAATAATGATGATGACTTTCTCACTCCTTTGAGCTGGATTAGTCATTGAAAGTGCGTTGTTATAAATGGAATCCACCCTCCCCATTTTATCTCCTCTGCACACATCCATTTGCCCCCCCTACCCCTGACGGGAAGCAGCACCAGGCCTCTGGCAGAAGTTGAATAGATGCCAGGGCTATGCTGTTTGACTCCCCAACCTCCAGAACCATGACCATTCACAATCCTCTACTCTTTATAGATTACTCAGTCCTAGCTGGGAGTGTTGGCACACACCTGTCATTTCCTTATTTGAGAGGCGAAGACAGGTGAATGACAAATTCAAGGTCATCCTGGGCTAAGCAGTAAGACTGAGTCTGCTAAAACAAAACAAGCCTGAAAACCAGAGCAATAAAACAAGAGGGGTGTGTGTGTGTGTGTGTGTGTGTGTGTGTGTGTACATGGTGCACAGGTAGAGGGCAGAGGACACTCACACAAGTTGGTTCTTTCCATCTCATTATGGGTCCTGGGGATTGAACTCAGGTTGTTAGATTGGTGGTAAGTGCCTTTGTTCAGTGAGCTCTCCTCCTCCTCCTCCTCCTCCTCCTCCTCCTCCTCCCCCTCCTTCTCCTCCTCTTCCTCCTCTTCTAAGATTCACAGCACCTCTGCTTCCTCCATCTCTCTCTCTCTCTTTTTTTTTGAGACAGGGTCTCATGTATTCTAGGATGGCCTCAAAATTGACCTGCAGCCAAGGATGGCTTAGAACTCCTAATCCTCCTGCCTCCGGTACAGGAGTGCTGAAATTACAGGCTTATGCCACTACATCTGGCTTTATGGAGTTCTGGGGATAGAACCCAGGGCTTTATACCCACTAGGCAAGCACTCTACCAGTTGAACTGCATTCCCAGCCCCACGTTTGTCTTTGAAGTGAGTCTAAGCCAAACAGCAGAGCCCAAAATTTTGGCAAGATTTTGCCTGAAGACACAGCTGTTTCCATCCAGAAAAGAGCATCAGAGTCAATGTGACATCTGGTGGGTGGGTGGGGGGAATGTGTCTATGACACATACGATTCACCCAGGAAGCTTCTGGTTAGGCTAAAGAGTGGTATATGTAAATTCAGGCACTGGAGACTGGAGCATGAGTCCAAAATGGTTTGCCTGGCTGTGTCTAAGCTCTTAACACACACACACACACACACACACACACACACACACACACACACACACACCTTCTCTCAAACAGCAACATTATTGATTAGTTGATTGATTGTATAGTGTGTGTATAAGTGTGTGTGGGAATGCACATTTCATGTCACGTTTGTGGAGATCAGAGGAATCAGTTTCTCCTTTTATTATGTGGGACCCAGGAATCGAACTTAGTTCCTCGGGCTTGGCAGCAAGCGCTTTACCCTCTGAGCCCTCTCACTTAGCTACCTCATTGGCTCCTCTAAGCACTTTTGGTGTTTGGAGAGACTTATTTGTAAATGCCACAGAATCAATACGCATATTGACAGAGTACAGATACTGCACTCTCTGGTGCTTTTAGGCAATTATGACAATATAAATAGGAATTACGGTTAATTAGTTACTGTCTATAGTCCCAGCTACTTAGCAAGTTGAAGCAAGAGGGTTGTTTAAGCCCAGGTAATTGAAGCCATCCTGGGCAATATAACAAGACTGCCTTAACTGTCTCAAAAATACTATTGTTGATAGAATCATCCAGTTTCTCAATCTTTCTGTATTTTTTAAGTTAATACACACGTCTCTAATTTTTTTAAATTTATTTATTTATTGTGTGGGTGTACATTGTCACGTTTGTGGAGGAGAAAGGACAACTGGCAAGAGAAGGTTCTCTCCTTCCTCCAGGGTCTGGGCAATGAACCCAGGTCATCTGGAGATAGCAGCCTTTATCACTGCTCAACCATCTGGAGGACCCTGTTTCAGCTTTTCTCATCTCTGCGTAAATGTGTGCCATTGTTATTACAATAGAACTTACCCGATGGACCACTTACTTTAAAGAATGGTATAAGGACTGGAGTGGAGAGATGGCTCAGCAGTTCAGAGCACTGAGCGCTTTTCTAAAGGACTGGGGTTCAATTCCCAGCTCCTACATGATGGCTAATAATCATTATAATGACTCCAGTTTTGGAAACCCAATGCTCTGTTCTTCCTCTTCAGGAAGTGCATGAATGTGATACACAGATATACACACAGACAAAACAGTCATCCTAATAAAATAAAAATTACTAAATCTAAGATAAAGAAGAGATTTAACTAAGCCAGGTATGATGTCATATACCTGACATTCCAGCACTCAGGATGCTGGGGTAGTATGATGGCAAGCTCCAGGCTAGCCTGGACTACATAGTGAGTTCTTGTCTCAAAACAAACACAACCAAAACTCCCACAATTATTGAGTTGGCATGGTGTCACACAATCCTAGCACTCTATGGGATGAGGTAAGAGGATTGCGAGTTCAAGGGTAGGTTGAGCCATTTAATGATATTCTGTTTAAAAAAGAAAAAGAAAGAAAGAAAGGAAAAAGAAAAGAAAAAGTTTGGAAACAGGTCACATTTTCTTGACAGATGTGGTCTTTATAGAATATTTTTATTATGGAGGGTTTCCCACATTGGTGTTCATTGCCTGTCTATGGGCAGATAAACAATCCCACTGTGTGAGATTCATAAAAAAATTTTTAAAAAATGGGAGTGGTGGCTGGGGACAGATCTTGTTAGTTTTTCATCTCTAAAGAAATAAAGAAAAGAAGAAAAAGTTTAGGGGGCTAAGGAAAGGAGGCCACGAAGAAGGCAAAGGGGGCGGGTGGATCACATGCTGCGAGGTTGCCACAGGGTCACTGGGGTCCCTCACTGTCTTTATCTTGACTGTATCTGAGAATAACAGAGAACCTGTTAAGTGGGCCAGTGCCTTGCTTGACTCCTCTTCGGTGAGGGGACCTTTTGAAGAATCTTTTTCTCTTGAGCCTTCTCAGCATGTGAGGTCATTTTTGAACTGTATATTGGAGAATTAGGGCTCACGAGTCCTGCTTTTTTGAGCTTTTTTTTGTGTAGAGTTCCTTGTAAGTTTTTAAAAAGAAAATCTCTTATTATAAATGGGTCACTATTCATCCTTCTGCCTGAGGCCTAGACTTGCTCACATTTTCGAGGCATAAGGAGATGGTATCTGGGTCCCAGTGTCCTTGAATTCTTAGACGATTGTCTTCATGACCCTAGCTGCCCTCTAGGGAGCTCAAAGGGAACTTGTTCAAGAAAGGGAGGCAGGATAAGAACTGATGTCAGATGAGGATTGTGTGTTGTGTGTGTTTATGAGTGCAAGGATGCACATGCCATGGTTCACGTATGAAAGGAGATGATTTATATCACTTGTCAGTTTTCTCGTGGAGTTAGTCTTGGGAGTAGAACTCACATCCCCAACCTTGGCAGCAAGTGCCTCTACCCGTTGAGCCCTATTGCCTGCCCTCAGCTGAAGTTAGGGCCATAATGTCAGTATAGAATTATCTTGATTGAATCTGTAGGCTAAACTAACCCAGGGGTGCTTTCTCCCTCTGTCCATTTTATGTTGTATGCTGAGGTTGAGCCCAGGGCCTCATGAATGCTATGTAAGTATCCTACCAGTGAGCCAAGCCCCAGCCCCTGACTGATTCTATCCAGCCTCAAGAACTCTTGCCTACAATAATTGAAGCTCTGACTTGGAATTGCAGTACATGTGCCCCCACCCCCCCCACACACCTGAAAAGAAAGCCCCCAGCTCCCAAGTCCCAAACCGAAGGAGGTGAGGAGAGAGAGAGAGAGAGAGAGAGAGAGAGAGAGAGAGAGAGAGAGAGAGTGTGTTTCTAGGAAGGTCTTTAAAATGGGCTACTGAGAGTCATATGTAACAAAAGAGGCTTGGTTCCTGGGAACCTGATGTCTAAATGGGTTTGGACACACTAACGCAAGCATTGTTATAGGTCTGGAAAGCATAATCTAATAGGGGTCATGTTGAAAGTGATCCCACTGGCTGGCTTTGCTGGGCCATCCTAGAAGGAAGTACAATCTGATCTGGGGCTGGAGAAATGGAGAGCAGGGATAGAAGTGGGTGGGGGAAGGTCCATGACCGAAGGAGACGATATAGGAATAGATTTGGGAATCCAGAGACCAGCAGCAATTAGGACCTTGGGTGTAGGTGGGAAGTGTTTTCTGGGCTCCTTTCTCTCCAGACCTTTCCTCCTCCTCCTCCTCCTCCTCCTCCTCC
>PVIH01009971.1:50714-78915 GCA_004025045.1 Sigmodon hispidus | reverse complement strand
CATATTACTGTCATTCCCATCATACAACTTCTACCTCTGTTTATTTATACTAGTTATAACATAACATTAATCATAATATATACATAAAGTGTTTTTATACCTCAATTTAAATATTTTATATAATAATATATATTTAAGATTCTGTTGTCACTTTACATAATATTTATACCCTAGTTACTGTTCTTAAGCTCATCATACTTAAAGTCATTATTCAAAACCTATATACTCATTTGTAGATTGCCTATTTTTACAATATAAGCTTAAGTCTTTTAAATAATTAAAATTACAGATCACCACTACACAAGTTTGTCATATAATGGTCATACTGCTCAGGCTTCCCCAAAACACACTAAAATATATCAGATAGACAGGCATTTCAACCACTTGATAGACCTAAAAAATATAACATTTAATATTTTGCTATTCAAATTTCGGCCATAAAAAACACAACTCTTAACATCACTACTTCTTTCTAAAATAATATTGGACATCAAAGACATCTCACAAAAAGTTTATCGTCCTTAACAAATAATAATCTAATAAAAAACTGCCCTTGCCCCAAGTACTGTCAACATACACACCATCCAATCTAAACAAAATAAAAAATAAAAACTGCCAAAGCCTGCCTAAACAAAATAAAACAATCTCTCCAAAAATACCCTACTTCTTAAAAGTCTATCAAACATCCAAAGCCTATAGCCAAAAAAATAAATACTCCAACTATACAAAAAAGCCATAAATAATTGTCCTCTCCGAGATCTTAAAAGCTACTCTCTCATGCTTCCAACCTTCAAATAATATATTTTCCCCCTTGTCTAAATAATATTAAACCTAAATAATTAAAGTTATTATCATTTCATATCTCAATGAAAACATCACTATTAAATTCTTATTATAAACATTAAAATGATCCCTATACATTACCTCTTATCTATATTCTATACATTTAAAAATATACCTTACATTTATTATTTGTTAGTTATAATATAATTTTGCTTATGTTAATGCCTTTTCCTTCCCTAAACACTACCTTGTAAAAGTCCCTATAATATATAGTTTTATACTTAGTTTGAAACTTTCTTAGACAAAAAGAGAGATATAGTGGAATGCAGGTGTTACCCAATGAAGCCAATCCTAGTGACCTCAGAAGATTCAGCCCCTGATGGGGCATGGCTAGGATTGATCGAGACCTGGGAACACCAATTCCTCTTCCTGTTGGTCTTCCACTTTTCCCTGGGAAAAGACAGAAAAGTTCCGACTCTCCTAAAATTACATTAAAAATACCTTGTTTCTGTGAGTGCTTGTTTAACCTTTTAATAAATATTAATCCTTATATAATATATTTCATTTAAATAATTTCAGCTATAATTACTACTTCTAAAACACTAGATATTTGAAGGTCAGCAGTGACTTACAAAGGATTAAGTCCAGTTGTTTCTTGATCTTCAGCTTCTCTGAAGATCTATAGGAGTTATTGCTGAGGACTTACAGTTCTCTACAACTCATTTGTCTCCTCATAATAATAACCATGCTATTAAAAAGCTATTACAGAAGGCTTTGGCTTTGTGTTACCTTCATTTTTATGTAACTATGAATTCTAGACATAGCTTTTGATTATTTTATAACAAAAGAACATTTAAACATTGAAAATTTGCCTTGGGCCACAAAGTTTCGTTGCTGTAGGATCTTTTTTTGTTTGTTTTTTTTTGCATTTCCTATTTTATTTTTGTTTGTTATGTTTCTTATTCTCAGCTATTTTAATGAACAGGTATCATCACATCAATATTGACTACACAAAATATGTATATACAACTATTCTGTTATTAGCTGAATTGACTTTTTTCCTAAGTCTATGCCTGAAATAATTATTTGTAAGTAGAAGATACTGAGGTGCAGTGCAGAATAACTGTTCTTTATTCAGTTATCTGCCCTTTTAAACATAAACTGAGGAGGCTTGCTTAGATATCGAGAGGCCCAAAATATTCAATGGATGCTGTAGGATATTAAGGTCATTTCTCTAATATTAAGGTCATTTCTCTAAACCACTGTACTATTTGATAGCTATTCTTGCTACAGTATCTTGTTTAACACAAAATCAAAAAAGTAATCATTACCTGGTGTGACCACAGGTTTCATGAACCTTAATTTAAACATCAAGGATGTATTTTTAATAATTTTTATTCAAACCAGCAAACATGCCTATCATTTTATATTTCAATGAGACTTGTAATATAGCACAAAGCCTTCAGAAGTCTGTTAACAGTTGACATTCCTATTACTTTACTTTGCCAATTTTATGTCACAAATACAACCACATAACTAAATGACTCTTAACTGTTTGGCACCCAGAGATAGATGCTCTGTTAATTGGCAAGCTTATGTATTTCTACAGGTGAATTATTTCATTTAAGGATATAAACATTCATACTTACCTGTCTGGGGAGATACTATAATCATGAACGTGGTTTTCCCAGGGCGAGGCTTCTCCATTGCACTCCAAATGTGTTGACCCCTGTGATTTTCCCAAATGTGGGAAACTCGACTGCATAATGTGTGGTAGTGGGGGACTGCGTTATCACTCTCCCCTGAAAAAAAAAGAATGTAAATAATCAAAACTCATTTCTCCAGTAAACTACTTTAAAATATTCTTAGCTATCAGGTAAGTTCTCTATGGTTAACTTTGACATGGTTTTAGATTCTAAATAAACAAAGGGAGATAGGTAAGGAATATTGTTCTAAGTGTGAATTGATGAGTTTCAAACCCCATCACTTAATCTCACTTCATAAAACTACCATATCAGCAACAAAACTTTTCATAATACTAGGAATTATAAAAAAGAATATTTAAAGTGTTTTTTCATCTGTAACAAACATGTTTCATAAGCTAGTCACTGCTGGCCCACTTTAGCCTTTGCTCACTTACTTTTATTGTGCAGATATTTGTTCCAAAATGCAGTTTTGTCATCAGTAATTTTAAATACATTATGTTTTAGGTTACACTAATTTTCATGTTTATATTTAAAGCTAACATGTGCTTATAAATTTTCAAATATCTAAATATCTTAAAGAGTTAGCACCCTCAGCCCTCAGTATCAACATTTAGGATATTTCTGCATTTTAATATCACCATCAGCCACTGTGACAGTGTACTAGGTTAATACATACACACACACATGCAAACATACACATACACACACGTACACATGCAAACACACACACACACATACACACACACAGCAGAACCTCTTGGTGATGATATGGCTACACAAGATAATGTGGATTTGAGCTTTTAATTAATATGGTCAGATTTCCTCCTTTAACAACCTCCAATGCATGAGAATAAGAGATTTCTGTGACCTGCCAACCCTGGCCATTATTGATCTTTTAAATTTTCACTCATAATGATAGGTGAAAATGGCATCTAATTGCTATTTTAATTTGTATAATTTTAATATTTTAATATTAAGAAGGAAAATTGTCTTAAACTTAAAAGTCTGTGTGCGTCTTTCTTTGTGACCTGTCCGGTGCTCTTCTTTGATGGTCTATGCTTTTTCTTTAAGAAAATATTTTTACACTCTAGTAATTAGCTGGCTGCTATGTTCACATTAGGCATTCACATTTCATTCAGGCTCAGGTTTCTCACAAAGATCTTTTGTCAACAAAATTGTCTCAATTGATCCAAAGCTATTAAAAATTTTAGACATGAAAATGTTTAGGAAAGTTTTACTTGGAAATATTTATTTGAAGAAAGAATCATTAGATTAGTTAAGACACAGACAGACTATTGGAGAAAAATTGTTCTTCATGATAACTCTTTATCTGATTCATGGCAACAATTGTGACTACAAGAATTTTCTTTCTATACATAGACTATTTCTGTGTGTGTGTGTGTGTGTGTGTGTGTGTGTGTGTGTGTGTGTGTGTGTGTAGTGAGTACATCCCCAGCTTTTTTTCTGGGTTTGTGATACCTTGCTCAGGAGGACATTCTCCAAATCCATCCATTTGCCTGCAAACTTTAGGATATCATTTTTTTCCTTCCTCCTGAGTAGTACTCCATTGTGTAGATGTAACACAGTTTGTTAATCCATTCTTCAGTTGAGTGTAATCTTGGTTGTTTCCAGGATCTTGCTATTATGAATAATGCTGCTATGAACATAATTGAGCTAATACCTTTGGATTGTGAATATGCATCTTTAGGGAATATGCCCAGTAGTGGTATTGCTGGATCCCTGTGGAGATGGATTCCTAGTTTTCTGAGAAACTGCCAATACTGCATTCCAGAGTGGCTGAACAAACTTACACTCCCACATACAATGGAGGAGTGTTCCCTTTGACCTGAAACCTCTTCAGCATCGGCTTGAATCTGTTTGCGTTTTTCTACACACTACCATCCAACTATGCCAACACCATTTGTTAAAGATAATATCTTTTTTCCATTGAATATTTCGGGCTTCTTTATCAAAGATTAGATGTTCATAGGTTTTTGGGTTAATGTCTAGACCCTCAATTGATTTCATTGATCCACAAGACTGTTTTTATGCCAGTACCAGGATGCTTTAATTACTGTAGCTCTATAGTATAACTTGAAGTCGGGGATGGTGATGCCTCTTGAGGTCCTTTGGTTGAGCAAAATTTTTGGCAATTCTGGCTTTACAGTTATTCTAAATGAAACTGAGTATTGTTTGTTTAAGGTCTGTACACTATTGTGTTGGGAATTTGATGGGCAGTGTATTGAATCTATAGATTGCTTTTGGTAGAATTGCCATTTTTACTATGTTGATCCTACCTATTCAGGAACATGGGAGAGCTTTCCATTTTCTGATATCCATTGATTTAAAGTTTTTGTCAAATAGATCTGTTACTTCCTTGGCTATAGTTACTCTAAGGTATTTAATGCTATTTGTAGCTGTTATAAAGGGTGGTGTTTCCCTCATTTTGTTTTCCGCCCTTTTATCTTTAGTGTATAGGAGGACTACAGATTTCTTTGAGTTAATCTTGAATCCTGCTACAGTGCTAAAGTTAGCAATGTAGCTATAATACATATATAGCTATAGACTCAGCTATAATAGTTCCCTGGTAGAATTTGTGGGTCACTTATGTATGTAATTAATCTGATCTTCATTTAATTTTGGTAAATGGTACCTGTCCAAAAAGTTGTCCATTTCTTCTAGGTTTTCCATTTTGTTGAATATAGTTTTTAAAGTATGATCTGATAATTCTCTGGATTTCCTGAGGGTCTGTTGCTATGTTCCCCCTTTCATTTCTGATTTTGTTGATTTGGATTCTCTCTCTCTCTCTCTCTCTCTCTCTCTCTCTCTCTCTCTCTCTCTCTCTCTCTCTCTCTCTGCTTATTGGTTATTTTGGATAAGGGCTTATATATCTTGTTGACTTTCTCAAAGAACCAACTCTTAGATTCATTGATTCTTTGTATTGTTCTTTTTGTTTCAATTGTATTGATTTTAGCTCTAAGTTGATTATTTCCTGCTATCTGCTTCTTCTAGGTGAGTTTGCTTCTAATTGTTCTATGGCTTTCAGCTATACTATTATTTCTCTTGTGTGGGATTTCTCTAGGTTTTTCATATATGCATCTACTGCTATGAATTTTCCTCTTAAGACTGCTTTCATTGTGGCCCACACATTTGGACATGTTGTAGATTCATTTTTGTTAAATTTTAGGAAGACTTTGATTTCTTTCTTAATTTCTTCTTTGACTCAGAGGTTGGGTTGAGTGATTGTTAGTTTCCACCAGTTAGGATTTCTGTAATTTTTGATATTGTTGAACTCTAACTTTAGGCCCTGGTGGTCTGATAAAATACAAGGAATTATTTCCATTTTTTGTATCTATTGTTATTTTCTTTATGACCAATTATGTGGTCAATAATTAGAGCAAGCTCCATGGGATGCTGAGAAATATGCATATTCTTTTGTGTTTGAGTGGAAGGTTCAGTATATATCTATTAAGCCCATTTGGGTGATAACTTTTGTTAGATCACTTCTCTGTTGAGTCTCTTTCCGGTTGACATACCAAAGAGTGAAAATGGGGTATTGAAGTCTCCCACTATTAGAATGTGAGAATTGATGTGAGATTTGAGCTTTAGTAGTGCTCTTTTACATAGATAGGTGTGCTTATATTAGGGGCATAAATATTCAGGATTGAAATCTCTTCTTGTCCAATTCTTCCTGAGATGAATAAGTAATGTCTATCTTGGTCTCTCTTAAGTGATTTTTAATTTGAAGTCTTCTTTGTTAGATACTAGGATGGCAACCCCAGCTTGTTTCTTAGGGCCATTTGCTTGGAAAATCCTTTCTCAACCCTTTACTCTGAGCCTGTGTCTGTCTTTAAGGTTGAGGTGTGTTTCTTGTATGCAGCAGAAGGATGACTTCTGTTTTTGTATCCATTGTGTTAGTGTATGTATTTTTATAGGTGAATTGAGTCTATTGATATGAGGAGATATTAGTGACCGCTGATTGATATTTCCTGTCATTTTTGGAGGTAGCTTGTATGTATTTCTCTGTGCTTTTTTTCTGTCGGATTATTGATTGTTTGTGGTTTCATGTGTGCATCTGGGATTCTTAGCTTGGAGCTTTCCCTGTAATGCTTTCTGAATGGCCGTATTTGTTGATAGATATTGTTTAAATCTGACTTTGTCATGGAATATCTTGTTTATTCCATCTGTAGTGATTAATAGTTTTGCTAGGTACAGTAGTCTAGGATGGCAGCCTTGCTCTTTTACTATCTGTATAACTTCTGACCAAGCCCTTCTTGCTTTCATTGTTTCTATTGAATAGTCAGGAATTATTCTGATGGGTCTGCCTTATAGGTAATTGACCCTTTTCTTTTGCAGCTCTTAATTTTTTTCTTTTTTCCATATGTTTTGTGGCTTGATTATTATATGGTGAGTGCACTTTCTTGGGGGGTCAATTATTTTTGTTGTTCCTTAAGCTTTTTATCTTTATAGGCATCTCCTTTAAGTTGGGAAAGTTTTCTTCTATGATTTTATTGAATATATTATCTGTTCCTTTAAGCTGGTATTCTCCTGTTTTCTTTTTTTATTATTATTATTCTCAGGTTAGGTCTTTTCATGGTGTCCCAAATTTCCTGAACATTTTGTGTTATGGCTTTTTTGGTTTTAGTGTTCTCTTAGTGTGCTGTATTTATTTCTGCTACAGAATCTTCCACTCCAGAGATTCACTCTTCCATCTCTTGGATTCTGTTGGTTGTACTTGTATCTGTGGTTTCAGCTCTTTTTTTCAGATTTTCTATTTCCATCTTTGCCTCATTTTGTACCCTTTTTATTGCTTCTAGTTCAATTTTTAGTTCTTAGAATGTTTCTTTCATTTTTTGGTTTATCTTTTCTTGGTTTTCTTTCAAGGATTTCTTCATCTCTTCCAATTTTTTGTATGTTATGTATTTTCTTCTATTTCTTTAAGGGAATTTTTTATATCCTCTTTGAAGGTTTCAATAATCTTCATAAAGGTGTTTTTGGTGTTGTTTCCTTCTGATTCCTGTTCATTGCTCTGTTCAAGTCTTATAGTGGTAGAACTATCAGTTTCTTCTGGAGTTGCCTTGTTGTTCTTTATATTGTTATATGTATTTTTGTACTGTCATCTGTCCATGGCTTTTGTGATTCATGATTAGTCATCTTCTAGACAGTTGTCACAAGAGGGCTCATGTGTCTCCTGTCTGCTGTGTGCAAGGGGTCTGCTCGAACTCCGAGTCTGTTCTGGACAGGGTTGTGAATTTTACTTGAGTTTTCTGACCTCTTGAACATGAGATCTCTGATGAAAAGGATGATTTTTTTCATTCATCATGAATTCCTAATGTTTGACAAATAATAGCCATAAATTAATACCCTGTATATCTGTAGAACAAAGGTGGAGGAAATTGGTATATGGTTAGGTGCTGCAGCCATTGTAGCCATGGTTGTCACAGAACCTAGTAATTGGGTAATGGTAACCAGGCATTGAGTATGCTTCAAGAATGAACATTTTTTAGTTTTTCCTTGGCTGTTTATATATTGTTTGGATAGCTACTAGAGATAGCTTTGAAATCCAAGCCTGATTAAATGGTATTGTTGACCTCTTAACTGGTTCTTGCTTCAGTATTTCACTGCCCTTGTGACATTGTTTTGTGTCCCAGAGGACATGCCTCCTAGGTTCTGTTTTATGTGAGTGCTTGAGAATGGAACCAGGGAGCCTTTGGATACCAATAGATAGATATTAGTGTTTTGATACAATGTTACATGCATTTTTAAGGTATTAATCATGACAGATTATCTGTTAATGTTGTTACACAAGAAGTAAAAAGGAAATCTTCATGAATTTCTACATCTGATTCAAGGAATGAGGAACACTAAGTGACAGTAGTAATTTTGTTTGATGCCTTTAATATTTGGACCTATAATGAAAGTTTCCAAGTTAGAATAGTCAGTAATTCAACTTATCCAAACTGGGTTTGGATTTTCATGTTTTATGAGGATTATTTGAGACTTAATTACTGATACTATTACTGGACATAAACAAGATGCCCCAGGTCTCCTTTTAAAATTATCATCCGTGTTTCAAAAACAAAAGCATTATTATTTATTCTTACCCTTTGTGTCATCCACAACAATCACTAAAACCTTCTAAAATGTCTTTACTTCTGTTTATCTCTGTGACAATTTCCCCTTCCTATGTATGCAATACTAATAATCCACTGAAGGCTTCTTTGCTGCTGAGTAGTATTTAATCAGTTTGAAGACCATCAGCAAACTTGCTGCCATGTGGCCCACATTCACACACTGTGCTGCATTGAGAAGAAAACAGTTTTAACTACTAAATTCATCATACACAAGCACACACACACACACACACACACTTTTTTTTCTGTAGTCCCTCTAAACACTTTCATATATTCCTCTCTACTTTCCTTTTAATTCATGGCTTCAGTTTCAATCAATTCCTATTGAATACATACGTGTATTTGTATATACAAATATATTACCAAATATAACCTGTTGAGTGCATACCAAGTTGTCCCTGGACAACCAGTTGGTGTGCTCTTCCCTAAGAATGGCTACTTCTTCCTCTTCCAGCTTTACTCAGCTAATTATTGAGATGGTATCTAAAAGAAATCCTCAGAGACCATTTTTAAAATAATTCCTCACAGGTGTATCCAAAGTCCAGTTTCCCATGTGATTCTAAATTCTTTCAAGAAAACTTTTAATTATCATTTTCTGGCTGGGGCTGGCATGGCAATCACTATGTAGCCACATCTGGGGTTCTTCCTTTCTCAAACAGCATGCCTGGCTTCAGTCTATAGTTAACAACTACTCCATTACATATGCTCTTAGAATCTTTCTTGGCCACAGCTTTTTGAGTAGCTATCAATATCCAGCCTCTTTTCTTTGGCAATTAAGCCTACTTTAAAGATAATGGCACTACCATGAAAAAGCATGAGAGTAGAGCAGTGGTCACCAGAAATGGTAAAATGCAAAGGTAAGAAGGGACAGATTAAAGTGGACAAATTCAGAAGCAATCAAGAGGCATAAGTTCCGGGTTTCTGTAGAAGAGAGAGAACATACAGTTCAAACTGGTAGAAAAAGACACTTTGAACATACTCACTGATTATTACAAGGAGATAATAGATGCTTGAGAAAATTACAATTAAAATTTCCCAGTACATGCACTAATCATAAAGAATAATTAGTATTAGCTCAATAAAAATAACTGCAAAAATGAGAATAACTAAAAATGTCAAACTTGAAAACACCATTTCTAGATCTTCCTGAGAAGAAAATGATTGCTACCTCACCTAGACAACTTAAAGTACATTCTATATTTTGAGTCTCATTCCTAATCTAAAAATAAGCTAAAAGGCCAGATGTCAGGCTTGCTAGAGATCTTGCTTACAAAATTTTTATGCAATGTTATATATTCCAAGTAGAAACTGCTGTGTATTATTCTAGAGGATGGATGGAAGGAAAAAATGGATACACACACACACACAAGCACACACACATGCACAAACACACGTATATATGTTTACACAATGTATTCTTCTTATGTCATCAAAGACTGTCTAACACTGATGAGGCTGAGAACTGAGAGCCTGGGTGCTGATGCTGAAAACCTATAGAACACCTGCAGAGCCATTGGCCTTCAGTCTATGTTGGAAGACCAGTGAAGGTAGTTTCTGATATCAGTGGAAAAAAGTGGTATCAGCACAAATCAGTGGTTGTGGTGATAAAAACTCACTAGCAAATTGTCAAGGCAAGCAAAAGCAAGGGCCTTTTCCTGGGCTATCTTTTATCACGGCTGCCATAGAATGTGCCACAGATAATCCAGCCAAAATATTCATTTACTGATAGCCGTAGAAGCTTGTCTATTAGGTGATTCTAGAACAATGATCATGTACTCTGTCTAGGCTGTGCCTACTCCTTACCTACTTATCAGATTCCAACACATATCTCCTAACTCTAAATTCTGTCCTGAGTTAGCCATGCTGAAGTGATTTGATTTTTTAATATCTGAGGTTCTGGAAGTATGCAGATATATTATTTATATTGATATATCATGTAACCTTTGGGAAATTAATTTCTAAAATTATTGAATGAGTTTTTAACACAAAAATTTGTATGTTCTTTCCTATGTTTAGGTGAATGATGGTAAACCCCAGCAGAATTCTTTTTTTTTTTTTTAAAAAAAAAAAGGTATACATACATGTATATTGAATCAGTATTATGAAATAAATCATCAAGGATCAGTATTATGAAATAAATCATCAAGGACTTAGGCAGCATAGAAGGTTTTGAAATATGTTGATCTAAAATTAGAATTCACATACTATTATCTTTCTTTTCTTAAATATTTGTAATAAATATTTAATCAAATATTTGAAATATTCTCTGAAATAATGATACTAAAGAGTTGAAATGAACCTTAATTTTCTATGGAACACAAAGTAAAAGAAAGAATTAAAAATTACTTTTTGTAGAAAATTAACTGCTTCAGAGGAAAATAAGATGCTAGTATTTGAATTACAAGAATTTTAAAAATCTTTAAATGTGCTATCTGTGACTTAGGGGAAAACCCATCTAGTTTTTGTTTGTTGGTTGGCTTTTAAAGAAGGAAGATAACACAACAAAGGTCGTGAAGTAGAAAAATGGTAGTTTAGCACATGTGTGAAGTATAAAAAAGATATTTTATTGGTTTTACTTTAGGGAAAAAGTATAATGAATTGACGTAAGGATTGCAGAACATTTTAACAAGAGAAATGCTTTGTCAAGAGCATATCTGTGGGATTCACCAGTGTGAATATAGACTTGCATTCTTGTCATTTCACAGACCATTAGAGACCCTTGAAGAGACTGTTCCCTCTCTCACCCAGGAAGCCCCCAATGAGTCTATGCAGAGTCTCTGCCTCTCAGCATTGCAGCCAAATTGTTCCTTCAAAGGGTTAGGGTTAGGTTAAAGTCACATTTTCTATCCATGCATATCCCTGTTCAAGGTCCCTTCCCCCTCCCACCTCCTCCAGTCACTCTCTCCTCTCCACATCTCCCCCATCTCCTCCCCAGCAAGGGCAGGAGGTCCCAAGGTCCCAATGTCCCAATAAGGCTTAGTTCAGCATCCACTCCTGGCAGATACAGTTTCCTCACCCCAACATCAAGACTGAGTCAGGTGTTCCTCTAGAGGGAGTGGCATCCAAGGTGCCAGTCCAATGACAGCAAATTCTAATATTGTTCATTTTAATTATTTTCCACAAATTCAAAATCTGAGAAAACAATGTCACAATATAGTATAAAAGCAGGATGCCATGATGTCATTTACAGTCATGAATGTGAAAAAAAAAAAAGAAAAGCAAAGTGATATCCTTCCAATGTTACCTAATAAAAAGAAATTTGTATATCTTTCTTAAGTATAGTTTGTCTCTGTGGCCCCTCAAATGGGAGATCTCATAGAGGAAATCTTTCATTTAGTTAAAAGCTCATATTGCTCATAAGGCACATACTTCAAGCCAATTGTAAAGGGACCCACAAACCTGTGTACAGTATATTCTTCTATAACTACCACCCCTTTCTAAAATATTCTTTAAGAATATATTGTAATTTTACATAATGTTCAAGATCAGACTCTCTTAAAAGTCACTAATATTTTATTCAATATTTCATTTATTATTCTTAACCAACTGGCACACAATACCAATTGAAACCATCCTATGTATTCATCACCTTTCTTTCTTCACAATAGAATTACATAATATCCATGAGCAGTAGCAGCACTAGACAGACTGGTACCACCTACTTTATCCTGGCTTCTAGGTCTATCACAGAAGTCAGATGGCAACATTTCTTCTGGGGTTGACAAGGTCAGTGTACACACATTTTGGAAAGACTGTGCTTGCTTACTCCATGAGATCTTTGTAGAGAACATACATAAAGTGGAAACAGAATGAGACAAGATTCCTTAGCTACAAACATCAAATTCTAACTACATTTGGCTAGAACTAAATTAACCATATCTGTTGTGACCTTCCTGCCTTCCAATTCTCTGAGTAGGTCGTGTTTGAAATGTATCACATAGTCATTACTTTCTTGGCTTCTGTTTATTTTAACAAAACAATATCCAGAACATTGTAATTCAAACAAATAATATTTATTTTTATAATCTAAATCTTAACTGCAGACACTGAATAAATAATGTTTAAGATGAAATCTATAGAATGCTGTTTTGTATAGATCTATTTTCCTCATTATTGTTCAAAGTATTTGAAAATATTTTATTTGATAATATTTTCTATAAATATAGATAACTTTAATAGTATCAAATACAAAAAGTATCAGACATAAATGTAAGCTGCACATTTCTGAAAGGTATAGATGTGAATTAATAATGAGTTCTGTGTGTCGTTTAACTAACAATGCATGCCACCATGCCTGTCATGTGTAAACAGCTCCTCTTCATAGAAAGATTATAAAATACTACTATAATATCATTGTTATGCTATAAAGAATAGTTTTAAATTTTTACTGATTTTTCTCTAGGAAATAAGAGCTTACAATGTGTGAAGTGAATCATCTCCAGACATCTGTATTCCTCAGCACAATTATTTATAATATTTACTGGCTGCCTTGGCTGTGTATCACAACATTGTGTAATATGAAGGGAGACTCAACTAAATGATTTTCCTTTCTGATATTTAAAGTCTAGTAAGAGAAATAAGTGATGTAAATAGAAAACTAGTGTGAAAGCCTTAGTGTACCAAACAAAATGGTGTGCTCTGCTGCTTTGTATGTTCCAAATCTCAAAGCCACGGGAATAGAGCAATGAGAAAAGAAGTCAACAGTAAATTTGAGTAATTCATATTTGAGGAACATTATAGCATGTAAACACCTTTTTTAAAGGTAAAAGAAAACATGACTCGATCAGGAAGATTTATAAAGACCAATTTAGCGATGATTGATTATAAAAGAGGCTTGAATGCCAAGGAAGCCACAGTTTCATGGAACATTAGAAAATCTAAATTCTGTTGGTAAAACTAAACTACATATTTTGTATTAAACTAATATCATAAATCCAGAAAAAGGACAGTGGGGATGAGAAAATTTTTATAGGAAAGGGAAGAAATAAAAGAGCTAGACGGTATGGTGATTTGAACACATATACATGTATGAACTTAATAAGAAACAAAATCATTCAAGAAAAAAAATACTAAAAGCCAAGGAGAAATGAAAAATTATGGCAGCATGTTTTTATACTGAACAATGTCTTCTAAATTCTGATATTATGTGTTTTTAAATTTTGGGGATATTCATTATATATAGTTCTATATTATGAAAGAACATTTTTATGCAGCTAAGTAATGTACACTCAACACAATACAATTATACTTCCTGTGATAATATTAGTATGTCTAGAATCACCTATAGGGGATTATATGTAAGCCAATTGATGTGAAACAACCCACCTCAAATGTGGGTGGGTCCATTTCATGGCAAGAAATTTGGGACTGTGTGAGATGGAGACCACGAACTAAACACTATCAGTGCACTCAGCACGCTTTCCTGAAAAAGATGCACTGTGACCAGCTTCTTCAAACTCTTGCCTCTGCCTCCTGCCATGGCAAACAGTGCCTTGAACAGTGCCTAAATAAACTCTTGCTTCACTAAGTTCTTTTACTAAATCAACAGCAAAATAAATTGACAGCCCTCACCTTTCTTTTATTTACCCCACAATTAGTAGTCTTATTTCTCCTAAATAGCTTGGCTGCTTGCCTTTTATACACTCATGCACACACACACACACACACACACACACACAAATGCGGAAATGCATTCACACACATATTCACACACAACATACATATATATATATATATAATTTTATGAATGAATGCAAAGTAGAAGAAGCAACCAAAAGTGAGGGGAAAAAACTTTCTTTTTCTGAGCCTGGTTTAAAATACCTATCATTTTCTCCAGTTGCATAGTTTTTGTTTAGTTTTGTTTTGGTTTTTGTTGTTGTTGTTTACAAAGGGTATAACTTCATTCTTCTTTATGTCTTATATTTTATTGTGTGTAAAAAATATCATGTTTTCATTATCCATTCTCTGTTGATAGTCTCTTCAGTCAGTCCTGTAAATCAGTTATTGAAACCAACAACAACCTGGACTGACCCTTCAAACCCCAGTCCAACTATAGGAACACCTGACTTACTCTTGAGGGAGGGGGGAAAGAACTGGATTTGGCCAGAAGTGGAGACTGATCTAAGCATTATTGGGTCAGTGGGACCATAGGACTGTCTGCTCCCTGCCCAGGGAGGGGATGGGCAGTTGCAGAGAAGAAAAATGACCAGATGTGTTGGGAGGGGGAAGAGACCTTGAATAAGGATATATAGGGAAAGCTGAATACAAAGAAAATATATGTGTAGCAATCTTATTTGTATTTCTACCCTTGATAAGCCATGCTTATGATTCTTATCCTTTGTATAGTTATTGTTAACTCTTCTGCATTTTAAATTCTTTTTACTGTTTTTTTTTTTTGATAAATACAAAATAAAGAAGGAAAAAAAAAAAAGAAACCAACAACAAGTATTTCTATGATATGGCAACTTAGATTGCTTTGACTAAAATACCAGGAGTGCAGTCAGTAGCTTAGTCACATAGTCAATTTTTTGTAGATATTTTTTTAAAAAAGAACAAAACTTTCATTTTGATTTCCATGGAGGCTGAACCAATTTATATTCATTATGTCTATTGGTTTTTACTTAGAAATAAAAGTTTTAGCAAATGAACAGAGTCCACTAATTGTAAATGAATTTAAAGTACATAAATAAGTTGAAACTAATTTAATGAATAAAATGTATTTCTACTAATATTTGAATAAATTAGTAGGGACATCAGAATCTTTATTTGTTAAAAATCTTAGTGTCACAGTTTTTAGATCTTATTTACTATCCGAGTCAAACATTTCTTATGTTTTGTAGTCTTTCTAAGAGTAAAGGAAATAATAATGAAGATAAAATTTGAATTTCATCTTAGAAAATTTAGAATTATCTTCAAAAATTAAATGAAGCACTTTACTTGGAACTGTACACTGTGATATACCCCTTAAAGTTTTGGCTCACATGATTCTATCTGATGATATTCATACTTTCAGCTCATATTGTACCTGCTCTTGAGAATATTTTCTTGTTGGATTACTGTGTTCAACTTCCATTAAATAGTTTTTGTCTCATCTTAATATATTATATTTTGTCATATTTGATTGTTATCTCTTAGAAAGGAAATGGATCTGGATGGAAGTGGTTAGGGAACAGGAAAGGGTGGGGAAACTATGTAATATATAAACTATATAGACCATAAAATATCTATACTATATAAACCATAAAATATCAGAAAATATTGTATGAAATAAGAATCTTTGTTCAATAAAATGAAAAATAGAAACAGCTCTATAAGTTTCTGCTGAGCATAATATCACACATCTGTAATTAATTACAGGATGAGCTGAGGTATGATTTCAAACTCAAGTCAGTCAAAGATATTGAGAAATTTCCTCTTCATAGATTCAGAGGATGGGTGTTGCTCAATGATAAGTCCTTGCCAAGTCTGCACAGTCCTGCATTCTGTCTTCAACACGGAAGGTAAATATAACCAAACAATAAATATACAAGGCTCTTTTAAACACAACTGGATGTTAATTCATGTCATTTTTTTAAAAAAAAATCCAGAGTTTTTCCATGGCTCCACACACCTCTCTAATAAACTTTTACAAGCACAGAGTTCATATACAGTATGTTCTAATTTTCATACTTACCTTTTTTAAATGAATTACACTTGAATTTTAAACAAAATGTGAAAATAAAAATAAAACCACATATCAGTATTGCATTATAGAGAGTCATTATCAATAATTACAAATTTTTACAACTTTATAACATTTTAAAAAGCTTTTAAAAATCTTGACACACTTCAAGTAAATGCTTATAAGAACACAGCTGATGGCTTTCATTATGATCACATCAGCATTTATATAAGTGAACAATTATAAAAAAGGTACAAAAAAAAGATGGTCCTTTTAATGTAATGTGGATTTATTTCATACTGAAGCACCACTACAAATGTTTCTTTAACATATTTCAAAGAAAAGTCAAAAGGTATACACTATTTTTATTTGTGAAATAGTGTCTCATAAAGATCTTAAACACTTTAAAAATAAAAAAGTGTTGCAAAAAATCACTTTTAACTTTTCTTATATTCTTAAAAATTCTTTGCAGTTTATTTCTATCTGATGTCTTACCTTTTTATTTTTAATCAGAAAATCATTTTAATGGTGATAAGCAACTGAAAAACATAGTTATTAGCGAATTATTAAAATAATATTTTCAGTTGATTGGAGAGGGTGTAGCTAAATGTAATTATGGTGGTTTTCCATAATGTGTAAAACATTAACTTCAATGCCAACTTTGGCAAATCATCATGATTATTTTCATATTATTGCCATTGTACTTATCTTCATCATCATCACCATTATCACCATCTGCTATGTGACAAAACTGTTCTTGTGTAGATGGAACACATGTCTATACTTACCCCAAATAGGAAATTTACAACAGACCAAAATAGAGATGGTGCCTCCCATATTCAGGGTAGGACTTTCCTCTTCATTCAAATAACTCTGGAATGTCCTTACAGATACTCAGAGGTCTATTTCTACTGTGATTGTTTCCAAATTCTGTCAGGTTGACATTGAAGAACATCTCTCCTATCATTAACAACATCTACTTTTGCTTTCCAGCTCTTTCTATACAGCAGGCACTCGAGCAGACTGTTTTAGTTGAGGATAACATTTGTGCTTCTTAGAATTGTTAAGCTGAGCTGATATTAAAATATACAAAATAAGTTTTTGTTTTGAGTTAGTTTTGTTGGTTTGTTTTAGTTTGATTTTTTTGTCTGTTGCAATGCTGGGCATTGTTCCTAGGAGTTAATATGTCTCAGGCAAGTAAGTACTCTGCTATTACTTCATTCTGTTTGTCAATCCAAACGGAGCTGGAATTTGTAATTTTGGGCAGGGGTTACATCTTCAAATTGTTTAATATAATACAAGTCAGAAACACTTTATGGTACATGTGGCATCATTCCATCTGGACACATCAATTCAGGGCCTGATGGTGCTGTCAGTTTTATTTTCTTCTGTATAAAATCTGCCACTCCCTCATACTTCACTCTTCCATGGACAAGAGAATATTTCAGATCAGTTGTCAACAGTTGCTTATAATGAGCCTGTTTTTACTGTATAGATGGCCACCTCCTTCATCTCCACAAGAACATCTTGATTTTTTTCATAAGGGCCTTATTATATTTTGTTGCCTTTTAATGACCTAATTTTAAATTAATCACATCACCACTATGTTTCTGACTACAGTGATATGATTACAGTGTTACCTAGGATGAGGAGGACTTCAATATTTGAATCATATGGGGCATACCTCTCTTCATAATAGGCTCTCTTAGTTCTTCAGTGTTCTTTTACATAAATTACAATTTTGGAAACGCAAGCTTCTCATCAGAAAAGCTGAGAAATGAACAGTGTGGCAACCATAAAGCCTGATGTATACTCATTTTTATGAAATAAGCAGCTATACATTGGGAATCATAAGTGTTTTGATGAAGCGTTTTCCATATAGTTCAAGTTTAAGAGATGTCTTAGTTCTAAGTGAGGTTTACAGATTGCCACTCACATAAATCTATTTTATAACCAGATTATAATATCAGTATTCTCATTTTTTATACAAAGAGACTAGTGGAACCTGAACATCTTTTCTACATATCGTCTTAGCAAGTTCTAGATGATATGGATTCATATTAGATGGAAAGCACATGTCCAAAATTGTAACTTTTGTATTTTTATTGAGTTTATATTAAAATGAGGCCACATTATTTTTGATCTTCATGTAATAACATATATAGAAATAACTTGTATTCTGTTTGTGTTTGTTTGTTTGTTGAAACAGGGTTACACTTTGTAGCTATGGCTTGCCTGCTACTCACAACATAATCCTAGATGGGCTCAAGTTCATGGAAATTCTCTTGTATTAACCAATGTTTTAGGACTACAGGTGTTAACTATCGTGCCTAGAAAAAATCTTACAATATTTTAAAATCATGATAAATACTTAAAAGACATAATCTATCAAGTTTTGCTGAAATATAATTTTATTTTATTTATTTTTTATTTATAATTTTATGATTTCTATAAGCTTTGAAGGAATAAGGATGCACACATCATTATATCTTGACTCTGGCATATTTTCAGCAATACTGCAATGTCATTCATACTAAGGGGAAAAATGTTACCAGAGGATTCTGTTATAAAAAACTGTAGTTATTTAAACATGAAAACAATATCAAGCATGTAAAATCTTTGGTGTATATGCTTTACTGTCCTACTTTCATTTCTATTTCTGTGATAAGCTTTTCAAACAAAGGCAACCCAAGAGAAAACCTTAACTCTTAATTCATGATTCTAGGCCATTATAATGAGGAAGTCTATGCAGCAGGAACATGAACAGTTGGCCATACCCAGTTAGGAGCAGAGATGAATGAATGCATCCAAGATGCTTATTTGATTGTATTCAGTTATTTCTCTACTTTGTCAGCACCCAGGAACCACAGTGCAGGTTAATGTGCTGCCCACAGTTGCCTAGATCCTCACACATCAATTAACTCAAACAAGACAATCCCTCAGTGACATGCTCAAAGCCCTACTAAGTGTACATCTTTCATTAAGACTCAATTCTCAGTTAACTGTTAGTTTGAGATAACAGTTAAAGCTCAGCATAATATGATTGTATACATAAGTGACTCACAAAATTCTACCATGGAACTTCTACAAGATATTGATTAGCTCAAAGAAATCAGTAACCCTCCTAAAGATCAAAGAGCTGAAAATGAAATAAAGGAAACAGCACCTTTTATAGTAGTTGCAAATAACATTAAATACCTCATATAACTATAACCAAAGAAGTAACAGATCTGATTCACAAAAATTTTAAATCACTGAAGAAAAAAATTGTAGAAGATATCAGAAAATGGGAAGATCTCCCATGTTCCTGGATAGGTAGGATCAACATAGCAAAAATGGCAATTCTACCAAAAGCAATCTACAGATTCAAATGCAATTACCATCAAAATTCTGACATTTACAATACTGTTTCTAAAAATAGTATTTTGAAAAAGTATTTTAACAAGTGCAAATTTGCTCAAACATTTCTAGTAGGAAACTTGCGATATTAAATATCTGGGGTTAAATATAATTATAATTTGTAGTTTGCCATAAACTTTAATGACTATCACTGTCAAATGTTTCCAGGTTTCAAAGTGCATTCCTTTATTTATTAGAATGAACTTTTTATATACATGAATACAACTCAATGTGATATTTGAATACATGTATAACTCATACACTGATTAAATCTCACCTCTCTCTATCTAAACCCTGTACATTGTAACTGTCATATATATTATTAGTGAGAATTGCAAAATCTGGATTACATTTTGTGCTTTCCACATGCGGCAGGAAACATGTGATGTTGTATTTGTTCATGAGTTCCCAGCTTATTTCACATAATATGATGCTATGGGTTCCATTTCTTTTGTGGCAAGTGATAGGATTTCTCTATTTATAACTGGCTAATATTCCACTGTGTCTGTATGTACTTTATTTTGAGCCATTTATTTATTTATGAATATATAGGCTGAAACATCTCTGAAGTGTTATGGATATTGCTGTAATAATGTGAGCATGCAGCAATCTCAGTTTGTTTGGTTTACAAGCTCATTTTTCTCTGATTCTTGATAGATGCTTAGGTTTTTGAGAAACCTCATGTAGTCCTATATCAATCTATAAATGTATTGTAAGAAATAAAAATAATATTATTTTTTAATTAACACTTAAAAACTGTTATTTTTCCAAACTCAGAACTGTAAATGACAGAGTGAAGACAAAAGCAGGATGAGAGATGCTCTGGAGTCCTGGAAGTGACACCACTAAGGAAGGAGCATGTTACCAAGGCAACAGACAGCTCACATTTTTTTAGATATCCAGCAGGAAAAGAGATAAAAAAATTATACAGACTCTATTTAAAAAAAGGTAGGAAACCAAACATTGAAGAAACAGAGAAAATAAAACAATAGAATAATATAATACAAATAAGACATTTGTGCTATGACAATAAGCATACTTGGTCAAGCTTAACTTTATGAAGTAATGTGTTATTATTATGTAAAATATCTTCAAAATCTGAATGAAACCTACATAATTCAAATTAATTTAAATTTAACTGCTTGCAATGATATCAAGGACTGCAATAGAAAACTAGGAAGGGGGAAAAGAAGAAGAAAGTTAGTAGGGATAAAGGAAAGAAGAAGAGAAAAGAAAAGAGGACAGGTTGCAGCAATTAAATTGCAGAGGTCCTGTGCTAAGAATATGTTCCCACAACTCTCAAATAGCTCTGAGGGGTGAGAATGTTGTTACAGCAGTTCATAGATTACAGGACCAGAAAGCATGCTTACCTGTCCAAGATGCCACAGACTCTGGAAGGACTGAGGTACTATCTCTCAATTTCTTCAGTACCAGATCCAGATCCCTAGGCATCTGGCTCATTCTATGCTAGTGCATAGAAACAGTCAATAGATCAGAAAGTTTTGCAGTCACTTCCATCTCCATGCATCATAAACAGGTTTCTCCTAAAACTTAGATAACAAATATATTAATGACACCTATAAAGCAAAAGCTGTAACATCTACCATAGTAGAAACTCAATGAAACTGCATTAGCAATGATATACTATAATAAATAAGAGAGTTAAAGATTAAACTGTCCTAGCTGGTCATAGTGATATATGCTTTTAATCTCAGCACTTAGTAGGCAGAGGTAGGCAGACTTCTGTGATTTCAATGCTAGCCTAGTCTACGATTCAAGTTATAGGACAGTTGGGGTGCACAGAGAATCTCTCTAGCCAAATAAAAAAGTAAACTGTCCTATAATAAAAACATAATTAGTTTTTTGTTTTGTTTCATGTGTTAATGTTAATAAATTACCTTGGGGAAGATTTCAGCATTTTCTTTTACAATGTTTCTCAATGCTTTATATAACATTTGAATTGATTAAGGGAATTGAATTCTATTAATATTATCTAAATCAAACCTTGGCTTTTAATTTAATCTTAATAATGTCTTTAATCACCTTTGTCTGAAAATTATCTTATAAGAAATTTGAGGTAAAATCTCTGCCTGGAAAAATTGTGTTCCAGGACCAGGATCGGACTGTGGTGCTTGTCCCCAGACACTCCTTAGCAGGCAGGACTAGGGTTTGGCTATGAGGGGCTCCTCCAGCTGCTCCTAAAACCAGGGACCTTGCACAGCCACCCTGCCTCCAACTGCATCGGCCAGAGAAGAACTGAGGACTTTGAAATCCAGACTCAGACTTTGCACAGAAGCGATTTGAGGTCAGAAGGCCCCAGTGCCTGAATCCTCACCGAGGAAAGTTGTTTTCCAGGACCAGGATTGGCCTGTGGTGGTGCTTGCCCCAAACACTCTTTAGTAAACAAGACTACAGTTTGGCTGTGAGGGGTTCTTCCAGCTGCACCTAAAAGAGGGGACATTGCATAGCTGGCCGCACCTCCACTAAACTGCATCATCAGAGGACTGAGGACTTGAAATTCAAACACCTGCCCAGAGCAGAGTCAGAGATCAAGCAGACCCCTTGCTCAGAGGAGACAGGAGACACAAGCCCTCTTGACACAACTGACTAGGAGCTGACTAATGGTGAACCACTGAAGCCATGGGCAGATGCCAGTGCAAAAATACATATTATAATAATAATAAAGAATAAAAAGCCAACTCCAGAAGAAAGTGATGGTTCTACAAATACAAGACCTGAACAGAGCAACAAAGAGGAACCAACACCAAAAACACCTTTATGAAGATCATTGTGACCCTCAAAGAAAATATGAAAAATTCCCTAAAAGAAATAGAAAAAAAATACAAACAAAAATTGAAAGAGATGAACAAATCCTTGAAAGAAAACCAAGAAGAGTTAAACCAAAAAATGAAAGAAACATTCCAGGAACTAAAAACTGAGATAGAAGCAATAAAAAAGGCACAAAATGAAGCAAAGATGGAAATAGAAAACCTGAAGAAAAGAGCTGGAACCACAGATACAAGCATAACTAAAAGAATCCAAGAGATGGAAGATAGAATCTCTGAAGTGGAAGACTCAGTAGCTGAAATAGATATATCAGTCAAAGAAAACACTAAAACCAAGAAAGCCATAACACAAAATGTTCAGGAAATCTGGGACACCATGAAAAGACCTAACTTGAGAATAATAGGAATAGAAGAAGGAGAAGGATGATGATGATGATGAAGAAGAAGAAGAAGAAGAAGAAAAAGAAGACTAATTCAAAGGCACAGATAATGTATTCAATAAAATCATAGAAGAAAACTTTCCTAATTTTAAGAAGGAAATGCCTATAAAGATACTAGAAGCTTACAGAACACCAAATAGCTATGACCCCACAAAAAAGTCAGTGTGCCACATAATAATCAGGACACAAAACATACACAGCAAAGAAAAAATTATAAGAGCTGCAAAAGAAAATGGCAAACTTACTTATGAAGGTAAACACATCAGAATAACACCTGACTGTTCAACGGAAAAGATAAAAGCTAGAAGGGATTGGTCAGAATTTACAAAGTCACTAAAAGAGCATGGCTGCCAAACTAGAATACTATATCCATCTAAATTGTCAATCACTCAAACTTAGAGCTGAAATCAATATAATTGGAACAAAAAGAACATTTCAAAGAATCAATGAATCAAAAATTGATTCTTTGAGGAAGTCAACAAGATAGATCAATCCTTAACCAAACTAACCAAAAACCACACACACGCACACACACACACACACACACACACACAGAGAGAGAGAGAGAGAGAGAAAGAGAGAGAGAGAGAGAGAGAGAGAGAGAGAGAGAGAGAGAGAGAAACAGACCCCAATAAAATCCAGATAGTTATCAGGACATACTTTGAAAATTTATACTCCACAAAAATGGAACACCGGGGCTGGAGAGATGGCTCAGAGGTTAAGAGCACCGTCTGTTCTTCCAGAGGTCCTGAGTTCAATTCCCAGCAACCACATGGTGGCTCACAACCATCTACAATGATATCTAACACCCTCTTCTGGCCTGCAGGCAGAACACTGTATGCATAACAAATAAATTTAAATAAATAAATAAATAAAACCTAAAAATGTATTTTTTTTTAAAAAAAATGGAACACCTAGATGAAACTGACAGGTTTCTGAACAGGTAGCATTTACCAAAACATAAATGAAGATCAGATTAAATATATAAACCAACCTATAACCATAAAGGAAAATGAAGCTGTCATTAAAAGTGTCCCAAGTAAAAAAAGCCCAGGTCCAGATGATTTCAGTGCAGAGGTATACCAGGCATTCAAAATGAGCTATTACCAATACTCCTCAAACTGTTTCACACAGTAGAAATTGCAGGAATATTGCCAAACTCTTTTTATGAGGCCAAAATCACACAAATACAAAAGCCACTCAAAGATGCAACAAAGAAGAAAAATTACAGAACAATTTCCCTCATGAATATTGATGCTAAAATTCTCAACAACATTCTGGAAAACCATATACAATAACATAAAAATATCATTCACCATGATCAAGGAGGCTACATCCTAGAAATGCATGGATGGTTCAACATACAAAAAATGATAAATGTCATCCATCATATAAACAAATTGAAGGGAAAAGAACCCACATGAAAATATGCTTAGATGATGAAAAATCCTTTGACAAAATGCATCACTCCTTCATGATAAAAGTCCTGGAGAGATCAGGAACACAGGGAAAATATCTAAATATCATAAGGGCTATTTATAAGAAGCCAACAGCCAGCATCAAACTTAATAGAGAAAAACTCAAGACAATCCCACTAAAATCAGGAACTAGACAAGGATGTCTTCTCTTCCCTTATCTATTTAATATAGTTCTTGAAGTTTTAACTAAAGCAATAAGGGAATGAAAGGAGATTAAGGGGATACAAATTGGAAAAAAGAAGTGAAATTATGTCTATTTGCAGATGATATGATTGTATACATAAGTGACCCACAAAAGTCTACTATGGATTTTATATACCTCATAAACTCCTTTAGCAATGTAGCAGGATTCAAGATTAACCCAAAGAAATCAATAGCTCTACTTTACACTAAAGATAAAAGGGCTGAAAAGAAAAAAAGGGAAACATCACCTTTTATAACAGCCACAAAAAGCAATAAAGACCTTGGAATAACTACAACTAAAGAAGTAACAGATCGCCCATAGCTTCCGGTTCCACTCCAGGGACCAAGTGCTGTCTACAGAGTCCCAGCGCACTCTGGAGCAGGGGCAGATAAACTCTGCAGGTCACCAGACCTGCAGCTCCTGCTGAGGGAAGCTGCACGGCTACCCACCTGCACCTTGAACTGAGCAACCCAACATCTGCAGGGGTCTCTGAAGGACAGACTCAGACCCCACCCAGAGAGTCCCAGCACACTCTGGAGAAGGGGCAGATAAACTCTGCAGGTCACCAGACCCGCAACTCCTGCTGAGGGAAGCTGCAGGGCTACCCATCACCACCTTGAACTGAGCAAGCCAACATATGCAGGGGTCTCTGAAGGACAGACTCAGACCACTCCCAGAGGTGAGGAGGGGTCATCAGGCCCAAGCACCTATATCCCAGCCTGGGAGGGAGAGTTGAGCTCCCATAGATTTCAGTTCCGCTCCCAGGAACAAGTGCTGTCTGCAGAGTCCCAGCGCACTCTGGAGCAGGGGCAGATAAACTCTGCAGGTCACCAGACCTGCAGCTCCTGCTGAGGGAAGCTGCACGGCTACCCACTTGCACCTTGAACTGAGCAACCCAACATCTGCAGGGGCCTCTGAAGGACAGACTCAGACCCTGACCAGAGAGGAGACAGGAGGCACACAAATCCGAGTGCCACAACTGACCAGGAGCCATCTAATCATGAACCACTGAAGCCATGGGTAAACATCAGTGCAAAAATTACATAATAATACAAAGGACAAAATGGTAACTCCAGAAGAGAGTGGCGATCTTACAAATACAAGACCTGAACTGAGCAATGAAGAGGAAACAGAAGGAAGCAACACCAAAAATTCCTTTTTGATGATCATCGAAGCTCTAAAAGAAGATATGAAAAAAGCCTCAAAGAAATAGAAGAAAATACAAACAAAAAATTGGAAGAGATGAACAAATTTATGAAAGAAACATGCCAGGAACTAAGGGCTGGAATAAAAGCTGAAATAAAAGCTGAAAGAGAAGCAATAAAAAAGGCGCAAAATGAGGCAAAGATGGAAATAGAAAACCTGAAGAAAAAAGCTGGAACTACAGATACAAGCATAACAAACAGAGTTCAAGAGATGGAAGATAGAATCACTGAAGTGGAAGACTAATAGCTCAAATAGATATATCGGTCAAAGAAAATAGTAAAACTAAAAAAGGAATAACTCAAAATGTTCAGGAAATCTGGGACACCATGAAAAGACCTAATTTGAGAATAATAGGAATAGAAGTAGGAGAAGAATACCAGCTCAAAGGCACAGATAATGTTTTCAATAAAATCATAGAAGAAAACTTCCCCAACCTGAACAAGGAAATGCCTATAAAGATACAAGAAGCTTACAGAACACCAAAAAGATATGACCCCCCAAAAAAGTCAGCACGCCACATTATAATCAAGCCACAAAACATACAGAACAAAGAAAAAATTTTAAGAGCTGCAAAAGAAAAGGGCCAAGTCACATATAAAGGCAGACCCATCAGAAACACCTGTCTATTCAATGGAAACGATGAAAGCTTGTAGAGATTGGTCAGAAGTTATGCAGATGCTAAAACAGCATGGCTGCCAAACTAGAATACTATACCCTGCAAAATTATCAATCACCATAGATGGAGTAAACAAGGTGTTTCAGGACAAAGTCAGACTGAAAGAATATCTATCAACCAATCCAGCATTACAGAGAGTATTATAGGGAAAACTCCAACCTAAGGACCTCAGATACACCCACGAAATCACAAACAATCAATAAGTCCACAGAAGAATACCCTAGAGAAAGGAAATACAAACATGTTGCCACCAAAAATGGCAGGAAATATGAATCAATGGTCACTAATTTCCCTTAATATCAACGGTCTCAACTCTCCTATAAAACATCACACACTAACAAGATGTATACAACAACAGAAGCCATCCTTCTGTTGCCTACAAGAAACACACCTCAATGGCAAAGACAGACACAGGCTTAGAATAAAGTGTTGGGAAAAGATTTTTCCAGTCAAAGGGTCCTAAGAAACAAGCAGGGGTTGCAATCCTAATATCTAACAAAGTAGACTTTAAGCTAAAAGCAATTAAAAGGGACCAAGATGGTCACTACTTATTCATCAAAGGAAAAATTGGTCAAGAGGAGATTTCAATCTTAAATATTTATGGTCCCAATATAGGGACACCTACATATGTAAAAGAAACACTGCTAAAGCTCGATTCCCACATCAATTCTTACACCCTAAAAGTGGGAGACTTCAATACCCCACTCTCAACCCTGGATAGATCAACCAGACAGAGCCTCAACAGAGAAATAAGGAGTCTAAATGAGGTTATGATGCAAATGGATTTCATAGATATCTACAGAATCTTCCACCCAAACGGAAAGGAATATACATATTTCTCAGCTCCTCATGGAACTTTCTCCAAAATTGACCACATAATTGGTCATAAAGCAAATATCAGCAGATACACAAAAATGGAAATAATCCCTTGTAACATATCAGACCACCAGGGACTAAAATTAGAGTTCAACAACACTAAAATCCAAAGAAAGCCTACCAACTCATGGAAACTAAACATCAATCAGCTGAACCATCTTTGAGTCAAGGAAGAAATTAAGACAGAAATCAGTCTTCCTAGAATTCAATGAAAATGAATCTACAACATATCCAAACTTGTGGGACACAATGAAAGCAGTCTTAAGAGAAAAATTCATAGTGCTAGATGCCTATATGAAAAACCTTGAGAAATCCCACACTAGAGTCCTAACAGCGCAGCTGAAAGCCTTAGAACAATTAGAAGCGAACTCACCTAGAAGGAGTAGATGGCAGGAAATAATCAAACTTAGAGCTGAAATCAATACACTTGAAACAAAAAGATCAATACAAAGAATCAACGAATCTAAGAGTTGGTTCTTTGAGAAAGTTAACAAGATAGATAAGCCCTTAGCCAAACTAATCAAAAAACAGAAAGAGAGTGTCCAAATCAACAAAATCAGAAATGAAAAGGGGAACATAACAACAGACCCCAGGAAATACAGAGAATTATCAGATCATATTTTGAAAATCTGTATTCCACAAAAATGGAAAACCTTGAAGAAATGGACAGCTTCCTGGACAGGTACCATCTACCAAAATTAAATGAAGATCAGATTAATTACCTAAACAGGCCTATAACCCTTAAGGAAATTGAAGCTGTCATTAAAAACCTCCCCAAAAATAAAAGCCCTGGTCCAGATGGTTTCAGTGCCGAATTCTACCAGACATTCAAAGAAGAATTACTACTGTTACTCCTCAAACTATTTCACACAG
>PVIH01009971.1:11350-50614 GCA_004025045.1 Sigmodon hispidus | reverse complement strand
AGCCACAATCACCCTAATACCCAAGCCACTCAAAGACACAACAAAGAGGGAGAATTACAGACCAATTTCCCTCATGAATATTGATGCGAAAATTATCAACAAAATTTTGGCAAACCATATACTACAATGTATAAAAGATATCATCCTCCACGACCAAGTAGGCTTTATCCCAGAAATGCAGGGCTGGTTTAACATACGAAAAACTGTAAATGCTATCCATCATATAAACAAACTAAAGGAACAAAACCACATGATCATATCCTTAGATGCTGAAAAAGCCTTTGACAAAATCCAACACTCCTTTATGATAAAAGCCCTGGAGAGATCAGAAATACAGGAGAATACCTAAATATAATAAAGGCAATTTACAAGAAGCCTATAGCCAGTATCAAACTTAATGGAGAAAAACTCAAAGCAACCCCACTAAAATCAGGAACTAGACAAGGATGTCCTCTCTCCCCTTATCTATTCAATATAGTTCTCGAAGTTTTAGCTAAAGCAATAAGGGAAACGGAAAGAGATTAAGGGGATAAAAATTGGAAAAGAACATGTGAAGCTATCTCTATTTGCAGATGATATGATTGTATACATAAGTGACCCACAAAATTTTTCCAAGGTACTGCTACAGCTGATAAACACCTTCAACAATGTAGCAGGATATAAGATTAACTCAAAGAAATCAGTAGCCTTTCTATACACTAAATATAGAAGAGCTGAAAAAGAAATAAGGGAAACATTACCCTTCATAATAGCTACAAATAGTATTAAATACCTTGGAGTAACTATAACCAAAGAAATGACAGACCTATTTGACAAAAATTTTAAATCACTGAAGAAAGAAATTGAAGAGGATATCAGAAAATGGAAAGCTCTCCCATGTTCCTGGATTGGTAGTGTCAACATAGTTCTATCAAAGACAATCTACAGATTCAATGCACTGCCCATCAAAATCCCAACACAATATTTTTGGACCTTGAAAGAACAATACTCAATTTCATTTGGAATAACAGGAAAGCCAGGACTGCCAAAATTATTTACTCAACAAAAGAACCTCAGGAGGTATCACCATCCCTGACTTCAAGTTATACTATAGAGCCAGAGTAATAAAAACAGCCAGATACTGGCATAAAAACAGACTTGTGGATCAATGGAATAGAATTGAGGATCCAGACATTAACCCAAAAACTTCTGAACACCTGATCTTTGACAAAGAGACTCAAAACATTCAATGGAAAAACCATAGTATATTTTACAAATGGTGTTGGCATAGCTGGATGGAAGTATATAGAAAAATGCAAATAGATCTGAGCCTGTCACCCTGTACAAAACTCAGATCCAAGTGGATCAAAGACCTCAACTTAAACCCAGCCACTTTGAACTTCATAGAAAAGAAAGTGGGAAATACACTTCTACGAACTGGCACAGGTGAACCACTTCCTAAATATAACACCAGTGGCCCAGACACTAAGACCAACAATCAATAAGTGGGATCTCCTGAAGCTTGGAAGCTTCTGCAAAGCCAAGGACACTGTCAATAGGACAAAATGACAACCTATAGAATGGGGAAAGATTTTCACCAACCCTACAAGTCATAGAGGACTGATCTCTAAGATATATAAAGAGCTCAAGAATCTAGAACCCAAAACCTTGAATAATCCAATCAAAAAATGGGGTACAGATCTAAAAAGGGAATTCTCAGCAGAGGAACTATGAATGGCTGAAAGGCACCTGAAAAAGTGCTCATCATCTTTAGCCATCAGAGAAATGCAAATCAAAACAACTTTGAGATACCACCTAACACCTGTTAGATTGGCTATGATAAAAGGCACAGATGACAGCCTATGGTGGAGAGGATGCGGAGCAAGGGGAACACTCCTCCATTGTTGGTGGGAGTGTAAGCTTGTTCAGCCACTTTGGAATGCAATATGGCCGTTTCTCAGAAAATTCAGAATCAATCTCCCCAAGGACCCAGCAATACCACTTCTGGGTGTATACCCTAAAGAGGCTCATTCACACTCCATAGGTATGAGCTCAATTATGTTCATACCATTATTTATAATAGCAAGAACTTGGAAACAACCTAATGTCCCTCAACTCAAGAATGGATTAACAAACTGTGGTACATCTTCACAATGGAATACTACTCAGCAGTAAGAAAAAATGATATCCTAAAATTTGCAGGCAAATGGATAGATTTGGAGAATATCCTCCTGAAGGAGGAATCACAAACTCAGAAAGATAAGCAGGGGATGTATTCACTCATTAGTGGTCTCTAAACAAGCAAATAAGAAAAAAAAGCCAATCCTGCCCAAGCTGCAATCCACAACCATTGAACAGCTTGGGATCAGAAATACCCTGAACTCACCCTTCGGTTCCCACTCCAACTATAGGAACACCTGACTCACTCTTGAGGGAGGGGGGACACAACTGGATTTACCAGGAGTGGAGACTGATCTAAGCATTAGTGGGTCAGTGGGACCATAGGACTGTCTGCTGCCTTCCCAGGGAGGGGATGGGGAGTTGTGGAGAAGAAAAAATGACCTGATGTGGCAGGAGGGGAAAGGGACCTTGAATAAGGATATACAGGGATGGAAAAAAAAATTCAGAGGGAAAGCTGAACACAAAGTAAATATATGTGTAGCAATCTTATTTGCATTATCACCCTTGATAAGTCATTCTTATGATTTTTATTTTCTTTATAGTTATTGTTAACTTATCAGCATTTTAAATTCAATTTACTGTTTTTCTTGATAAATACAAAATAAATAAAGAAGAAAAAAAGTAATAGAACAAGTACACAAAAAAAGAAAAAAAAAGAAAACTCATCAGGCTGTAATGAACAAGCTTGAGATTGTACAAAAGAAAGAAATGTGAATGAAGAAAAGCATGGGAACTAAGCTAAATAGATCATCTGAGTTTTATAGAACCCAGGTATCCTAGAATATGTATTTCCTTCCATTGAGTGATATAATGTATAGGTAAAAAGAAAATGTACAGGTAAAAAGAAAATTGTTTTTCCAATAACAGATGTGGATAGATAATGGAAATAAGAAATGCCTTATTCTCTATAAAGGTATATATATGCATGTATGTATTTATATAAGTTTACATATATATGTTAATTTACAGATAAGACTTATAAACCTTACACAACAGAATATTAACTTAAGTACTACTTAAATAAAAACTTAAATGCGATATTAAAAAAAAAACAAAAGAAAATGGGATGTAAAGGATTAAATAATAGAAGTGCACTGTTAGGCACTAAAACCATGGGAATAAGAGTCCTGAGTCAAAAGAATGAGAAAGTAAATGTGGCTACCTAAACAAGACCTGAACAATGACAACATCAATAAAAAATATAGCATAAAAGTGGTAAATCTCACTGGGTTTCATCCATAGACAAAGAACTACAGCAACTAATAACTGGTGAGAAAGAGAGAATTTAGTCTCTCCCAGCACTGAGCCTCTTAATTTATTATACAATTGAAGTTGTCAGCAATGAAATCATATACTTATAAACAACACAAAATAGACTCAGCAGGTTTCATTTATATATATGCTTTAGCGGGTAAACAACAACAACTACAATAATAATAATAAAAGAGAGCATCAATTTGAAGAGTAAGAAAATCATAAGACAGGTTAGGGCTAGGAAAAAATGGAAACGACTAGATTGTCAGTCCAGGGAGGCAAGAAAAGAAATGATTTAAATATATTTTCTTTAAAAGATGAATGGGCAGTTTTGTAAATGGGGAGATCATAAGAGTGGGCATGATTCTGAGAGGTCTGATATCTGAGTTTGATGCGCTGCATGATGTAAAAACACCAAATAATAAATATATATATATATAATTTTTTAATTTTGTTTCCACTTTATTGTTTTTGTGTGTGTATATTTCATTTTATTTTCTTCTTTTTTATTATTATGAATAAAGAAGTCACATTTTCTATCCTTATATATCCTCATTCAAGGTCCCTTCCCCCTCCCACCACATCAGGTCATTCTCTCTTCCCCACATCTCCACATCCTCCCAATGGGCAGGCAGTCACAAGGTCCCACAGTCCCAATATTGCTTAGTTCAGCCTCCACTCCTGGCTAATCCAGGTTTCTCCCCTCAACATCAAGACTGAGTCAGGTGTTCCTCTAGGGGGAGTGGGATCCAAGGAGTCAGTACAAGGTGTTTCTGATCCCAAGCTGTTCAGTGGTTATGGTTTGCAGCTTGGGCATGCTTTGCTTTTTGTTTTGTTTTGTTTTGTTTTTGCTTTTCTTTTGTTTGTTTGCTTGCTTGCTTAGAGTCTACTAATGAGTGAGTACATCCCCTGCTTATCTTTCTGGGTTTGTGATTCCTTGCTCAGGAGGATATTCCCCAAATCCACCCATTTGCCTGCAAATTTTAGGATATCATTTTTTCTTACTACTGAGTAGTACTCCACTGTGTAGACAAATCACACTTAGTTAATCCATTATTTAGTTGAGGTTCATCTAGGTTGTTTCCAAGTTCTTGCTATTACAAATAATGCTGCTATGAACATAGTTGAGCTAATGCCTTTGGAGTGTGACTGTGTATCTTTAGGGTATATATCCAGAAGTGGTATTACTGTGTCCTTGGGGAGATTGGTTCTCAATTTTCTGAGAAACCACTATACTGCATTCCAGAGTGTCTGAACAACCTTACATTCCCACCAAATATGGAGGAGTGTTCCCCTTGCTCCCTTGCTCAACAACCTCTCCAGGATAGGTTGTCATCTGTGTCTTTTATCTTAGCCAATCTGACAGGTGTCAGTTGGTATCTCAAAGTTGTTTTGATTTGCATTTCTCTTATGACTAAAGATGATGACCACTTTTTTAGGTGCCTTTCAGCCATTTGTAATTCTTCTGCTGAGAATTCCCTTTTTAGATCTAAACCCCATTTTTTGATTGGGTTATTTAAGGTTTTGGGCTCTAAATTCTTGAGTTCTTTATATATCTTAGAGATCAGTCCTCTATCACTTTTAGGGCTGGTTAAAGTCTTTTCCCTTTGTGTAGGCTATCTTTTTGTCCTATTGACAGTGTCCTTGGCTTTATTGAAGCTTCTCAGCTTCAGGAGATCCCACTTATTGATTGTTGATTTTAGTGTCTGTGCCACTGGTGTTATATTTAGGAAGTGGTTCACCTGTGCCAATTCATAGAAGTGTATTTCCCGCTTTCTGTTCTATCAAGTCCAAAGTGGCTGGGTTTATGTTGAGGTCTTTGATCCACTTGAATTTGAGTTTTGTGCAGGGTGACAGGCTTGCATCTATTTGCATTTTTCTAACCACTACCATCCATCTATGCAAACACCATTTGTTAAATATACTATCTTTTATCCATTGAATATATGGGCCTCTTAAAAAAGAAAAAAGAAGTACTATGATTAATATCAGGGTTTCACTGTCTTTGTAACTTTTAAAGGATTTGTTTATTTTTTAAGTTTTATAGAATAATGTGATATGTATTTGTCTTAGTTTTTTAAGTTATAGTAGAATTCTGTATCAAGTCCATATTTCCTTGTGTTTGTTTCTGTTATTGCTGTTTTTTTATTTTTAGTATGGAATATTTTATTAGTATTTCAAGTATTTCAAGGTTACACAGTATTCATTTGTTAAAATCATTCATTGAATTTATGTTTTATTTTGCGATTTAAAAACTCACCAGTTTTTTCTGGATCTTCAATTTGTTAAAACAAATTTATAATGTATATCCTTAGGATTCTCTGGAATTTCATTCATATCTGTAATAATGTTTGCCTTTCAATTTCTAGTTTTATTGAAGTAGGTCTTTCTTTTTTTGTTTAATTTGGTTTAGAATTTAACATTTGTGATTAATTCTTAAATATGTAAATAAATAAATTACCAGTAATTATAAATCTAATGTGAATGAAACAAAGATAAACTGTCTTCTGTTATATTTTGAAATTATGGTTTGAACAGAGTGTGACAAATATGTAAAAGAGGATGTTCCATCCTGGCTGGTTCCATGACTTTCTTAAACTGACAATGTGTAAAACTAGACTAAATATCTTGCTAAGCTGGAGTCATGAACAAGTACTCTTTTTTATTTTTTTATTCATTTATTAAGATTTTTTTCCATATATACCACTACTTGCCCTTCCTTTCCTCCTTGCAGTCCCTTCCAGCCCTCTCTCAGCATCCTACCATTCCCATACCCCCATCCATTTCCCAATGAGGGCAAGGAGTTCCAAGGTGGCTCTGTTCAGTCTGGCATATTCATTTGAGGTAGGTCTGAATCCCTCATCCCAGTATTAAGGCTGGGTTAGGTGTTCCCCTGTATGGAATGGGCTCCAAGATGCCAGTTCATGCAGAGGAACATAGTCTGAGCCTACTGAACAAGGTTCTGCATACTGCCCATGTCAATGGACAGTTATTTATCTTTGGAGGGTTTAGTTCCTTTTTCTGAAGGTTCCCCCATGCTTGTTTTTGATCCAATGAGCTCCCCAGAGCTCCAGCCAGCCATCTCTGTAGGGTTCCTGCTCATAATCCCTATCCCTTAGCTAATATACACTCCCCTCTCTCCCTTCAGCTAAACCAGGAGCTTGACCTGGTGATTAGTTATGGAGCTCTACATCTGCCTTTTCCCATTGCTGAATGAAGGCTCTATGGTGACACTTAAAGTGGTCATTCATTTGATTATAGGGGAATTCCTGTTTAGGCACCCCCTCCAGTATTGGTTGGATCCTAGACAGGGACATCCTGTGAATTCTTGAAGGTTTTCCTATCACCAGGCCTCTTTCCAACCTCACAATGGCTTCCTCTATCAAGATTTCCATCTCTTTTATTCTCCTTTTTTGTTGCTTCTCTCCCTCAACTATCTTCTTTTCTCATGATTTGTTCCCACCTCTCCTTGGTCACTACCCATTATGATTCCAATTTATTCAGGAGATCTTCTCTATTTTCTATTCCTAGGGAGATCCCTGGTTGTCTCTCTTAAGTGTCTTCTGATCCCAAGCTATTTAGGGATTGTGGTTTGCAGCTTAGGTATTCTTTGCTTTCTGTCTAAAATCCACTTATATGTGAGTACAACCCAGGTCCATCTTTCTGGACTTGTGATACCTTGCTCAGAAGAATAGTCTCCATATCCATCTATTTGCCTGAACATTATAGGATGGAACTGAAAAGATGGCTCAGCTGTAAAGAGTACTTGCTACTCTTGCAGAAGCCTATAGTTCTATATGGCAGTTCACAACCATCTAGAACTTAGTTTCATGAATGCCTTGACCTTTCCTGGCCTCCATGTACATGCTATACATACACAACTGCAGGCACAATACTCTCACAAAATGAAACAATTAAAAAACTGGAAGTGTTTATAAATATTAAGATTACAAAT
Source organism: Sigmodon hispidus (assembly GCA_004025045.1). Lineage (NCBI taxonomy): Eukaryota > Metazoa > Chordata > Mammalia > Rodentia > Cricetidae > Sigmodon > Sigmodon hispidus. The sequence continues at coordinate 43,245 of PVIH01009971.1, read as the reverse complement.
ATATTCATAATCTCTCAGCATCAGGACTTGGTAGCTGCTCCAGAAAAATTCCTACAGATGTGGACAAGAGACAACTGTAAATTTTTACTGAAATATTGTTTTATTAAAGAGAGGAGAAGCTTCAAATTCCTAAATATTATTATTATTAATGCTATATATATATATGTGTGTGTGTGTGTATGTGTGTGTGTGTGTTATTTTCAACAATATATACCTTAGTGAAAAATTTTATAGATATGCTGCAGAGATTTTGCTTCAATGCCTTTGAGTCCAGCAAATTTTCATGTAGAAAGAAAACTGTGTCAGACTGAGGTGTAGATAGAGAGGAATTATCTATGCACATGTTTCTAGAAAGGTGGGCCTAATTTAGGAAAGGGAACAGCTGTTGTAAGGCTTACTCTCATTCTCAGCGACCCCTTTGGTGTAAACTGTCGCTTACTTTTTGATATTTGCCCTCCCAGTACCTCTAAGTTTGTAAAAAGTTTCATTGAAAATGCACTTATATCACACATAACCTTCAAAATCATCTCAATTTGGAATTAAAGTACCCTATTTTTTCTTGTTTCTCTAGTAAAGAAAAGTCCTTATAGCCTCCTGATCATAGGAGACATGTTGGGAATACTATATTTACTTAATGCATATATTAATAGATTATATACTCAACAAGTTTAAATTAGATATTACATGAGAAAAACAGATCTGCCACATTGGGACCTTGGAACCTCCTGCCCTTGCTGAGGAGGAGATAAAGTGATGGGGAGAAGAGTCAGTGACGGGGAGAGGCAGGAAGGGAAGGGAGCTTGAATGAATAAAATGTATGACTTTATTTATAATAAAAATAAAAAATAATATATGATAAGATCCAATCCACCACTATTTCCTCCCCTCCAATTACTCCCCATTTTCCTGCTGCACTTCTCTCTCAACCTCATAGTCTCTCTCTCTCTTTTTCTCTCTCTCCCTTTCTCTCTCCTTCTTCCTCTTTCTCTTCTTTTGTTAAGAAAAACATATCTTCTATACCAACTAAAGAAACTAAGTGAAAAAGTAGGCTTAATAGGATATTACTGTCAAATGAGTGTAAGGTAAGAAACTTAAGGTACAATTATTTATCTTCCTAATTTTAAATGGAAAATACTTAGTATATTTCTAATCTTAATTTTTTCTTACAAGAGTTGCAGAATTGGGCCAGAAAGATTCTCATGGTTTATGAATACTGACTACTCTTCCAGAAGTTCTTAGTTTTATTCTCAGCAACCACATAGTGGCTCACAAACATCTATAATGAGATCTGTCATCCTCTTCTGATATACAGACATTCATTCAGGCAATACTCTGTATTTTAAATAAATAAGCAAATAAATAAAGTATGGACACTATGGCTCATGCCTTTTGTCCTAGCACTCAGGAGCAGAGGCAGGCAGATCTTTGTAAATTTGAGGACAGTCTGGTGTACAAAGCAAGTTTTAGAATACCTAGGACTACACAAAGAAACCCTGTCTCAAAAACTGAAGAAAATAAAACAGAGTTGCAAAATTGAAAATTAATACTGAAGCTATGAAATCTAAAGAACAAAGTACATATGCAACCCCTGACACTACTTTGTCATCTGTTAGGTTACAGAAAATGTCCAGGTAGTAAGCATTCCCTCTTCAGATTTATAACATTAATTGAGCAGTGTTTGATGAGGCAAAAATAGATAGATGTAGCTTTCTCTAATCGTTTTATACTAGGAAACATTTCTAATCAAAATGTGACTACTAATCAGGAAGATGCTAAAAGGAGCAAATAAAAATGCAATTTTCATGAGCTATCAATAAATTTAAAGTAGTTTGTTTATTTCTTCATTTAACCAAAACCAAATCAAAACTTCAATCAGAAAATAAGAGCCAAATACTGTCATAATATATCTCTCTTTTTTTAAAATTCAGTTTCCAAGTTCAGAGACTTTTTTCTAAGTATTTCTCCTTTTGCCTAACAAAATATGCCCAGACAGAAAGAAGTCAGTATGAAATTAAAGTAATATCTGAATGAAAGGGAGGAAGCACCCTGTAAAGAGTTCTGAAAAGAGTGTTGAAATTCAGGAGCATAATAGCAAAAAGACCAAGAAAGCTGGGCTCCAGGACAAATAACACTTTCTTTTAGCTAGTTTAGTATTTCCATATATAAACTATCTATCCAAGTTTACACTTTAAGCATTCTACATGTTGAGGCTAGAAAAGTGATGGCCCAGTGGTTCCAAGTGCTTGCTGCTTTTTAGCTCAGCACATATGTCAGGCAACTGAGCCATTTCTAATCCCAGTTCCTGGGGACTTAATTTGATTTAATATCATCTTTTGGTCTTTGAGAGAATCTACACCCACCACATATACACGCATATTCACAAATGCATACACACAAACATACACACACACACCATCCCCTGCAGAGGAATAAAAATAACTCTAAAATATGTGTGTTGACAATACTTTAATAAAAATGCTTGAAACCAGATATGTTTTAGACTTGAGAATTATAAAAATTTGAAATATTTATGTCAACATTGAGAGATCTCAAGGAGATCTAGTCCTGAGTATGCAATTCACTTTGTGTCTCACATACATGCCACATACATCATTTGAAGTTAAATGTTGTGAAAAAATTATATTGTATCTCTGTTCTGACCATAGCTGTTCACTTAAAGTCAGGTGCAAAATGTTGCATGGGGCACTCAAAGTTTTCAGATTTTAAAATATTTAAAAATTTTAAACTAAATATACTCATGCAAAAGACATTTATTTCATAGCCTTAGAAAGAGCTCTATGTAACCAGGATGTAGATCACTAATGGCAATTAAAAAGTTTTCCATGTATAAGTATGAGGTTCTCTTAGTATTCCAATTAAGCTATGCCTTAGTGTAAGTCAATTTCATTTTTGATAATTATATATTCCTCATTGCTTAGGGTTTTAGTTGACTCTATTATCTTGATTGTTAGTAATCTAATATTTTAGAAATTCAAGAAAGCCAAAAATTAAAATTTGTTTTTTTATTCACTCTAATACTGTACTTAGCTTGGGAAGCTAATAGTTTTCTGCATAATTTTCTGTTCATAATTGTTCCCATGAGAAAAGAAATATTTTCTTTTGACCCCAGGTTCCATGTAGCACACACTGGTCTCAAGGTTGCCAGGTACCTGAGGATGACCTCAAACTTCTGGTCCATTATCCTCTATAAGAGTGCCACCTACAGCTCCTTGTTTATGGGGTTCTGAGTACTGAACCCAGGATTTCTAATTGGATAATTTATCTGTCATCTGAGCTACATTGCTAGCCTTGAAGTAGGATAGTTTTTATTTTTGACATTTTTATTTTCAGCATGAAATTTGCACTCTACCTTTATTTAAGCAATTCTTAAAACCGTTGCTAAGAGAGTGATTTATGTGTGAAGTTTTAACAATTTACCCTTGACTTTCAGCTTCTGAAATTTATTTCTCAGGATTTTTCCAGAGCCTTTTCTTTCCTGAGTAAACATTAGATTAGCAATATTTTGTCTCTGAAAACATTGTAACAAAAAGAATATGAGAGTTCTTCAACCTTATTTCAGTGACAATTTTTTAAAAAAAAATATTTGAATAAAAAAAGATGTTTGTGCTAAATGAGATAACTTTGAAAACAGAATTCATTCTTTTAGATTTAATATTCCTTAAATTGATTCATCAGTATTATCAGAATACTAGAAAATGGTATATTGACTGATGTTCTCATATGGAAAGACTGATTTATTTAATATCCTCTTTAACAAAGTTTTCTTACAAAGACTCCTTATCATTGCATACAGGTGGTGTTTTTCATAGGCTAGCCAAAGTTTTGAAATTTTGAAGGACCATTTGATTTTATTTCTCTTATGGATAAAACAGGAAATAAAAAAGTCTTCTGATAAAAAGATGGGATTCCAGTTGTATCTGGAGAAAGGTAGCACTCACCAAGTGTCTAGAAGGGGCTGGGACTAACAGTATTTTTTGAAAGGGTTAGGATTCCTCATGCAGCTGATGGGATGGGTTTTCTGGTGAGTCTGAAAGTGGGTAGGATTTCTGGTGTTTCTGAAAAGTCGTGGTGTTCCTCGTATGTCTGGACGAACTGTTTGTGATAATGCAGAATAACTTGGATTGATTACCTGCTACCTGTGTTCTTCAGGAAGAGGTGAATGACAGTAATTTAAAAGGAATTGTGCTTCCCAAGCACTCCAAGATACTACTATCTGTCTATTACCTGCCTTTAGATATGAAGAGATACAAGATCAAAAAGGAGATGTTTAGAAACATATTCAATTTTCAAAATGAAGCTCAAATATTTTGATTCTAAAGGACATTTTGTGAAATTTACAGGTCACATTTCTTACATATCAATACTTTTATATGAAAACATAGTCCTGATAAGTGTAGGATGTGCAGAAATAAATAATACATAATTTGTTGTTTAAACTTGTGATCCCATAAGTAAAATTACATGTGAAAATAAGTGGTTTATATGAAACAATGCAAATGCTGATGAAAAGAAATGTATAATGTACTAAAGCAGGAAGAAAATTAGCCTGGTGTAGATAATATATAAAAGAGAAGAGACAAGAGTTAAAAAGTCATGTGGACAGACCATAATGACTCTTAAAGTCATGTAAATAGTATTGAAATATACACTATAAGGAAAAATAAAAATTTCTAAAACAGTTAAAATGCTGCACAAACTATCATGAAATAACAAAACTGCTTGTGATGCAAATCTTGAACAAACAGTAAAAGATAAGGGACACAAATAATTTCAAGGTATAATATGGAAGGAGAACATAAAGGTCCAATAAGTGAAAGAGTTACATGTTGAAGATAGAGAAAATATGTTTAGATTAAATTTATTAAAAGATTATCATTTAGGTAGGTATATTTTATAATTATAGTGCTAAATAAATTGATGATTATCTCTATGATTAAAGGGTTGCAAAAAATTTATGCCATGGTAATTGAATTAAAACAAAAACTTCATTAGAAGATCAGCTCCTTTTGAGTGTAGGAAGCAAGAGTCTAGTTAGGGTTCCTATTGTTGTAAAGAGATGCCATGACTACAATACTCTTATATTGAAAGACATTTAGTTAGGGCCTACATACAGGCCCAGATGTTTAATCCATTGTCATCATGATGGTAGAAAGCTTGGTGACATACAGGCAGATGCAATGATGGAGAGATACCTGAGAATTCTACCTCTGGACTGGCAGGCTGCAGCAAGAAAGAATGACTCTGGGCCTAGATTGAACACTTGAAATCTCCAAATCCACCTCCAGTGGCACAATTCCTTCAACAAAAATTCACCTTTTCCAACAAGGCTAATTGTGCCAGTCTCTATAGGTGTGAGTTTATGAGGAACATTTTCTTTTAAATCTCTACAAGATGAAATGGCTAAGTGATTTTTGTCCAAACTATGGACAAAAGATAAGTTCCTTTATACTACTGAAAAGCAAAAATCCTTAGAGAAAGGATTGTAGAGAAAGTATGTGTACATACTTTCTGAACCTTTTTATGATATGACCCCAAACTTCAAGTCTCAATTTTGTTACGAAAGCTCATGATTGTGAATTCAAGTGAATCTTGGACAAATTAAATCTGAAATGTTTTTCTCCATCTGTTAACATTCTTCCAATCTTTACCATCATGATTATCTTCTGAAGGAGAGTACCAAAAATATTAGCTAGATACTGTTTTAATTTACAAGAGAAAATCTCATACAAAATAATATTTATGCAATCTAGAAGCAAAATTTTTCAAACCCAGGATATTTAAGTTACTGATTTTTTTTTATTTGCCAAGAAAGCTTTCTATTTGTTCATAATCCTAAAGTTATCTTTGGTTCCCTAAGGAATTTCCAGTATCCCTGCTCAGTATGAAGTAGCCTAGAGAACTATGCCCACATTCTCAAAAAATGGATTATGGATTTTTGTTTTTCTTTACAATATTGATTATAATTCCTTGTAGATAATAGAAAAAATGGATATTATATTTGGAGTTCTTGGTTTTTTTTTTTTTTAAAGAGGAAATGTAGTGGGGTTACATAATAAATAATTGCCTCACCTACTAGTTTAATAAAAATTCTGGTTCCCTAATGGAAGATAAGAAGTGTGAGTGGAGCTACCAGACTGGGAAAACTCTGGGAACAGGAACAGCAAAGCAGAGATGCCAGACAGAGCCAGAATAGTCACCAGCAGAAACAGAGGCAAGAAGCTGAAATGCTGCTCTAGGAAAAGGTAACGAGTCACATGGTTGACTAGATAAGAATTATCAGCTAGTTTCAGGGTAAAGACTTAGCAAGTTATATGCCTGGGCCCTACGCCAATAAGCATAAAATTAATATAAGCCTGTGTGTGATTGTTTGGTGCTAAGTGACAGTGGGGCTACAAGTGGGGATGTATCTCAGGGCTAGGTCTAAAAGTCTGGGCCTAAAACCTCATACAACAAAGAACTAACATCTGGGGAATATGTGTTGGACCTAACAAGGTACTCTAAATGTGCATAACAGTTGCATGTTGTAGGCAGGTTGTGGGGCTTCTGGCAGTGGGATCAGAATTTATTTTCAGTGCATGATCTGCTTTTTGGAACATTTTTCCTAAAGAATGATATTTTGCTCAGCCTTGATACTGTGGAGGAAGAGCTTCCTCAGGCCTTAACTGTTTATTCCAGCCTGAATTGACTCGCCCTGAAAGTCCTTACCTTTTCTGATGAGTGGACGAGGAGGAAGTGTGGGGAGTGACTAGAAAGAGTGGAGGTACTAGGAACAATGGTTGCTATGTTAAAAATGACTTAAATAAAATAAAATGAACAGAATTGTTTTGCTATTCTGTGTTTTAGTGATTTTCTACAAATCTTAGAACTTTTTTTTTCTCTGCAAAGAATATTGAGAGATATCTTTTCTAAAAACTTACCATCATACTCTAAGATAAGTGTAACTCTGAATGTTCATCAAACCAGATTAATAGAAACAGAAGTATATAATAAAGAAAGCCACACTTGTCAAAGTGTAGAGAACAATAGACTGTGATGTACCCAGGTCCAGGTAAAACAACTGTAGCACAACTTCTACACAATGCTCTGGGTACACTTTAAAATATAGTATGGAAAGATGATAATGACTGGGAAATGTGCTATGGGATAAAATTTTGTCTTTATAAGAAGGAATCTGAACCTATGATATATTGTTGGGAAACAATACAGGGTCTATCACAGCACCTGTTGACTTATCAACTTGAACATGAAACTTCTCATAATTTCAATCTCTATGTAAAGTAATCCAGGTAGTTCACAAAATTAGAGGAGTCACAGTAGTGAAAAGAACTTTTCTTCCAGCATGAGACATTGTTCTTCAGGCCCCAATTTTGAAGATTGGTCAGGCCAGGCCTCATCAGGAAAAGCAGGAACTGCTGCACCTCCTCCTTGGACAGGATAATGTGACAGAAAATTTGGCAAATCATTTTTTCAAGCCTAAAATCAAGATCGAGTCAGATGTTCCTCTGGAGAGAATGGGCTCCAAGGTGACACTGCAAAGTGTTTCAGATTCCAAGCTGTTCAGTGGTTGTGCACTGCAGCTTGGACATGCTTAGCTTTTTGTTTAAAGTCCACTAATAAATGAGTACAACTCCTGCTTATCTTTCTGGGCTTGTGATACCTCGGTTAGGAGGACATTCTCCAAATCGATCCATTTGCCTGCAAATTTTAGGATATCATTTTTTCTTACTGCTGAGTAGTACTCCATTGTGTAGATGTACCACAATTTGTTAATCCATTCTTCAGTTGAGGGGCATCTAGGTTGCTTCCAGGTTCTGGCTATTACGAATAATGCTGTTATGAACATAGTTCAGCTAATGCTATTGGAGTGTGACTGTGCATCTTTAGGGTATACATCCAGAAGTGATATTGCTGGATCCTTGGGGAGATTGATTCTGAATTTTCTGAGAAACGGCCATATTGCTTTCCAAAGTGGCTGAACAAGCTTACACTCCCACCAACAATGGAGGAGTGTTCCCCTTGTTCCACATCCTCTCCAGCATAGGCTGTCCTCTGTGTCTTTTATCTTAGCCAATCTGACAGGTGTCAGGTGGTATCTCAAAGTTGTTTTGATTTGCATTTCTCTGACGATGAAAGATGTCAAGCACTTTTTCAAGTGCCTTTCAAGAATTTTTACTTTTTTTTCTAAGAATTCCCTTTTTAGTTCTGAACTCCATTTTTTGATTGAGTTATTTAAGGCTTTGGACTATAGTTTCTTGAGTTCTCTATATATTTTAGAGATCAGTCCTCTGTCCCTTGTAGGGTTGGGGAAAAATCTTTTCCCATTCTGTAGGCTGTCGTTTTGTCCTATTGACTGTGTCCTTGGCTTTACAGAATCTTCTCAGTTTCTTAAGTTTCATTTACTGTTATTATTAATGTCTGGGCTACTGGGTTTGTATTTAAAAAGTGGTCACCTAGCCAATGCATTGTAGTGTTTTTCCCACGTTCTTTTCTGTTAAGTGTGGTGTTGAGTTTTTGCAGTGTGATAGGTCTGAATCTAATTGCATTATTCTGCACACAACCATCCAGCTATGCCAATACTATTTGTTAAAGACACAATCTTTTTTCCATTGAATATTTTGGGAATCTTTGTCAAAGATCAGGTGTTCATAGGTTTTTGGGTTAATGTTGCGATCTTCAATTTGATTCCATCAATCCATAAGTCTGTTTCTATGCCAGTACCAGACAGTTTTTAATATTGTAGCTCTATAGTATAACTTGAAGTCAAGGATGATGATTCCTCCTGAGGTTCTTCTGTAGAGCAAAATTGTTTTAGCCATCCTGGCTTTCCTGTTATTTCAAATGAAACTGAGTACTGTTCTTTCAAGGTCTGTAAAAAATTCTGTTGGGATTTTGTTGGGAAGTGGAATGAATCTGTAGATTGCTTTTGGTAGAATTGCCACTTATACTATGTTGATCCTGCCTATCCAGGAACATGGGAGATTTTTCCATTTTCTGATATCCTCTTCAATGTCTTTCTTCAGTGATGTAAAGTAAATAGATCTGTTACTTCTTTGGTTATAATTACTCCAAGATATTTAAAGCTGTTTGCAGCTGATATAAAGGGTGACATTTCCCTTATTTCTGTTTTAAACCTTTTATCTTTAGTGTAAAGAAGGGTTACTGATTTTCTTGAGTTAATCTTGTATCCTGCCTCATTGCTGAAGGAGTTTATCAGCTATAGAAGTTCTGTGGTAGAATTCTATGGATCATTTATGTATACAATCTGCAAGTAGAGATAGTTTCACTTCTTCTTTTCCAATTTGTATCCCCTTAATCTTCTTTCATTTTCCTATTGCTTTAGCTAAAACGTCAAGAAATATACTGGAGAGATAAACAGAGAGAGGATATTCTTGTCTAGTTCCTGATTTTAGTTGGATTGCTTTCAGTTTTTCTCCATTAAGTTTGATGTTGGCTGGCAGCTTCTTGTAAATTGCCTTTATGGTATTTAGATATTTTCCCTGTATTTCTCGTCTCTCCAGGACTTTTATCATAAATTAGTGTTGGGTTTTGTCAAAGGCTTTTATAGTGTCTAAGGATATGATTATGTGTATTTTTTTCTTCAGTTTGCTTATATGATGGATGACATTTATAGTTTTTCATATGTTGAACTATCTCTGTATTTCTGGGATGAAGCCTACTTGATCATGGTAGATGATATTTTTTGTTGTATACGGTTGTTGTATAAGTTTGCCAGAATTTTGTTGACAACTTTAGCTCCAATACCCATAAAGAAAGTTGGTCTGTAATTCTCATTCTTTGTTGTGTCATTGAGAGGCTTGGGTGTTAGGGTAATTATGGCCTCATAAAAAGAGTTTGGCAATATTCCTTCAGGTTCTACTGTGTGGAACAGTTTGAGGAGTACTGGTAATAGCTGTTCTTTGAACGTCTGGTAGAATTCTGAACTGAAAGCATCTGGACCTGGCCTTTTTTGACTTGGGAGGCTTTTAATGACAGCTTCAATTTCCTTTAGGGTTATGGGTCTTTTTAGGTATTTAATATAATCTAGAGTTAATTTTGGTAAGTGGTACCTGTCCAAAGAGTTGTCCATTTCTTCTAGGTTTTTTATTTTTGTGAAGTATAGATGTTTAAAGTATGACCTGATAATTCTCTGGATTTTCTGGGGGTCTATTGTTATGTCCACATTTCATATCTGATTTTGTTGATTGGGATACTCTCTTTCTGCTTTTTAGTTAGTTTGTAAAAGGGATTATCTAACTTCTTGACTTTCTCAAAGAACCAACTCTTTTATTCATTGATTCTTTGTATTGTTCTTTTTGTTTCAATGATCTTGATTTCAGCTCTAAGTTTGATTATTTCCTACTGTCTATTCCTTCTAGGTGAGTTTACTTCTAAATGTTCTAAAGTTTTCAGCAGTGCTGTTAGTTCTCTAGTGTGAGATTTCTCTAGGTTTTTCATATAGGCATGTAGTGCTATTTTTCTCTTAAGACAGATTTCTTTGGAATCTAAGGTTAGATTTCATAAAATTAAGTACTCATATTATTTCAGAAACAGACTATTTTTCAGTGTGTTTCAAATATACTTTCTAACACATTTTTATAAAGATCTCCATAGCCTACACTGAGTACCAGTCCTTCTAATTTAATTGAAGTTAAACGAAATTTACAGCCTAATTCTTTCAGCACACAAGACTCATTTTTTTCTTTTTTATTTCATTTATTATTATGAACAAGGAAGTCATACTTTCTATCCTTGTATATCCTTATTCAAGGTCCCTTCCCCCTCCCACCACATCTTCTCCACAACTCCCCATCCCCTCTCTGGGCAGGTGGCAGGCAGTCCCAAGGTCTGCTGCACAAGATTCATTTTTTATAGCTTAGAGATCAGATACAACAAATGGTTATTGTGTTGCATAGAAAACTTTGAATGATGTTGCATTTCTCTGTTTTTATTAACAATGGTTAAAAAAAAAGTATTGTCCATGACTGTTATGTTTTAGTGTATAAATGGATGTGGCATGTGAAGGCCTAAGGTCTATAAAGAGACTTGTCTGAACTTAAATATTAAACAGAACTAAAATAGATCTTGCTTCAAATAGCAGCTTTTCTTTAAATAACATAGAAAATGATTATCTTCTAAAAGCCAAAGCATTCTATTTATGTTGAACTGAAAACTTTACGGAGCAATACCTGTATACTGTCTCTATGCATACTAGCCTTACAGAATACTGTTTGGTACCCAGATATTTAAAAGGATTTTTTAGGTTTTTAACTTTGTGCACTATTTTTTGGACAGGCTTGCTTACAGAGTTTTACTTCTGCCAATTTTGCAACCTCTTTGCAAGCAAATCTCTTACATTGGGCAGTGGAGTCCACCAGTCACTGTCGCAAAGCCAAGCTTGCCCCTGGTCATCTTGACTGAATCTTCCCCCTTTAGGCAAATTTTATGTGAGCCTAAAGTATATGTGAGGTGTGAGTGGAGGGAGTATTGCCTTCTTGCTACTCAAGGTATTTATGATTTAGAAAAGTAAAAGTGTTCCCGTCTTGTTTCTAAACATCATTTAACCATTTTATTCCTAACTTGCAAGAAACCAATCTATCACTATGTAGAGGGCAGTGATACAGTCATGATGCCTTTTATTCTTCATAACTGTATCTGGATTTATTACTGAATAACTATTTCTTTGGCAAAAAAAATGGGAGTTTTGTTTCTTTGTTTTCTCTTGATTAGCTGCTCTACTGAATTTTGACTGGATGACATTCTTTAAATCAAGGAGTCCAGGAACCAAATTCCAGAGTCTTGGGTGTTCAAACTAATTCCATCTGACAACTGACACCTGAACACTTCTGTGTCACATGAATGTGCAATCATGCACCTATTTTGTATCTCTTACTTAAGCCCTTGATAAATTCCAACTTTACTGTAGGTAGGGACAAGAAAACATTCTGAAATGACATAAAATCCAAGACATTGGCATTTTACTTACCCTGAAGAAATTGTGTTATTTTCTCAAGGAATCTACCCACCTGCAATTGTCTAAAAATTTATGTTTACTGCCTATACTGCCTGGTTGACTGGTCACTTACTATACACTTTCTCCTCATCTTCACAGGTTTATGCTTCTCATTCTTAGAATTTAAATATTATTCCTTTCCGACTCTACTCCTAACCCTCAGAACACTTTAATCACTTGACCTTGGCCTGTGATTCTGCCCCCAGAATGAGTCTTTTTACCCCACATTTTCTTGCTTTTATCCACCACTGAAATGACACATTGACAACATAGTAGAGTTTTATTGTATCTCAAGTCTTATACTCACATGGAGCCTAACAAAAAAACTCAGTAAATATTTATTAGGTAGGCTTAACCATTTTCCTTAAAAAAATAAAGTTCTGCTATATATAACAATGCATACAGTGTGTGAGTTTTATCAATGTAGTTTGTGTGCATCAAAGTAAATGTTTAAGCTCCTTAAAGTCTAATAATTATAAGCGTGTATAATAGGAGTCACATAAATTATGAATGTCATATAGTTTGCTATATACCATTTCTTACTAAAATTTAGTCAATCAAAATATTTGTATCTAAAGAAATCTCAAATTTTATTTTATTTTGTTTTAAAATCCATATCCAATAAATTTAAAATAGAATATTTCAAATGACATATATCATGTTCTGAAATAAGTATTTTTTATATTTTATAGCATACTTGATACCTTATTATTTTCTAGAGAAAAAAACTACAAAGTATTGAAGAGGCACATTATAAATTTCATAGGGAGATGATAAGAAAATGGCTCTGAATATAGCTCCTTTGTGTTGGAATGCAGCATACTTTTAAAAAGCTCTGGATGACTGTGGATTTTTACTCTTTGTATTCATAAAAATACAATACACACGTTATCACTTTTATCTACAGATCTGAAGTCAAAAGTTTACTATAAGGCAAATCAGTGAAGAAATTCTAGGGACAAAGTAGTCAAGAACAATTATTGGCTGGGCTGAGAGGCAGGGGATAAGCAAGGAAAAGACTATGGAAGATGGGTAGGGGAGACACATTTCAGAAGAGAGAATGTCAAAATTGTAGAAGCCTTTCTGTAAGCTTCCCAGGTTAGACTCCTGCAATAAGATGTTCTGAACTGTGAACAGTTTTAGTAATCTGCTTGTTTGTTCATTAGTGCATTCATCAATTAATATAGATTTTATTGGTTTCCCCCTGTAGCAAGAACAGTGATAGAAACTGAGAAGGTAGGGAAGAATTTGGTGCCTTTGAGGAAAGAATATATGTTATACTAGACCAAGAAGTTTCTCTGCTTCTCACACATAACAGCATGTTGTTATGGAAATAAGAAAAATGATTCATTTGTATAGAGTCTCTGTTTACTATGCTACTGATTTTACACTTAACAGCTATTTATCACTTGTCATTAGTTTTGATATTGTATGCAAACAAATGAAGTTCTTAATGACTTCTAGAGGCATAAAATATAATTTAATTATGTTACTGTTAAATGACTAATGAGACAGTATTAATGTGGCAATTAATTAATCTAGTACGTCTGCAACATTGTAGTTTAAGTATCATAATTGTTGTCAAATGGAGATATATATTTTTATAAAAATTTAATGAAAGATGTTTGATGCTCTCTGTATGCATAAAGAATTCTCAGGATGAGAGTGTAGCTGCAACCAAGGTGAAGTTCAAGGTCATTTTAATTCTCCTGGCCATATATTGACACTCAGATTTGGGTTTGTTTCCCTGGTAACATGGAACTGATTCACAATAAGACACGGGAAATTTTAATTAAATCATTATGGACATAATTATGGCCTCAAGTATACTGCAGTACCAAGGAAAACTTCTTTCGTGTCATCTATCACTAAAGTAAGGACAATGGAGGTATCATATTTGCCATAAAAATGTGGACAGCACTATGCACATAGTATATTACTGTTTCATATTTGGTAATGATACTAGACACTAATTATGATCTACATGCAGGTGTTTGAAAACTTTTTATCAGCAAAACTTTCTTGTCACACATGCTGGAATGATTCTTCAGCTTGCAGATGCAACTGCTTTTCATAGATAAACTGATGTTTGTAAGGCACGCATTTAGCTGTAAAGTTAGTAAGGAATCTGCAAAGTAAGTTCAGCCAATTTCCTGAACTTTTTACGTCATTCTGGTCACCAAAGTTGTTATCTTCAACTTCTTTCAAATATATCATATCACTTAGGAATATAACTAGTATTTACTTGTTTCTTCTTGTTTCTGTGGTACTGTTTATTAGTGTTGCAATGACAATATTTCCATGGATACCATTTGTATGCTGAGGACTTTTGTTCTCTTTATTCAGCAGTACATAAGGAAAGTAGTTATTGGAAGATTACCATTAAGCCACAACCTTTCCCAGTACTGTTTTTTTGTCTACATTAAACTTGCTGTTTGATTTTAATTAGTTGGTTGGATTACTAAGAAAACCAGCTGGGCTCTCTAGAGCATGTTTGAAGCTTACAGCCTACTAAAAATGAAACAGAAATACAAACTCAATGATTGTCCATTTGCTGTGTCATTAGGGTTAGGTTAGAGATGATTGACACATAGGTGACAATTTTGCTTCAGTTCCTAGGTGTTTTTTGTTTGTTTGTTTGTTTTACAATCTATTGTGTGAAAAGGAATATTGGAACTTTTTCATTACATTGGTACTTTCTTTTCTCTTTTTTGCTTCCTGTATAAGTTGTAGGCTATATAATGATAGAGACAATTTTTCTTTTGTGTGTTTACCTTGCTATGCATTTCTCAGGCCTTGCACATGTTGGTAACTCTGTCTGATGTGGTTTCATGGTACTTCCATGGCCCACTCCCTCAGCTTTTACTTGACTCAAAGATTACTTTATCAAAGTGGCTTTGCTGAGTACTGTTCTTAATGACTCTCTATCACAACTCACACCTCCCACTCTTGTTAATTGCTAAAATCTTCTTCATTTGCTAATTTCTAATACTTTATTAGATAATAATAATAATAGAATCTGGCTTGCCTACTTACAATTGTCTTAAGGATGTCATGAATGATTTAAATTTCATCTACTATTTTAATTTCAGTGCTTAGAGCATTCCACAGTAACTAGTAAGAATGCAATATATTTATGGAATAAATTAATAGGTGAAAAACTCTATATGAATCATGTTCTTTCTAACAATGCACAGACATGTGGTGCTTCATTGTATGGTATTGCCAATACATGTCAAGTGCATCTGCTAATAGGAAGTGCCAAGATCACTGGAACTATGTCAAAGGTCAAAGTAAAAGAAACATGTTTGGTAACTGTTTACTTTATACAATACATTTATTACAAAATTCAGAAAAAGAACAGGAGTCAGCTCATTTCTGTTGTGACATTTGAATCTTAGAGAAGTGAATATATTCCAAAATTCTATTATATCATCCCCTTCTACTTTAATTATTGGGACAATTGCTTTAGCAATTGAAAGCTGATGCCAGGCACATTGCGCTAAACCAGAATAGATCATTCCTATTAGTTGTTACAGTCCCATGTGGTCCCATTATTTTTCTTCATATTTTAGCCTCACTGCCAGCAATAGCACTCAACTCTGATGTGACTATTAGAGAGATGTTGGCAAAATTTCAATGAAAATTTCTAGTCTTGAATATAATATCTGTCTTACTCTCTCTTTATTGCCAGATGTCTATATACTGCTGATGGGTGACATTTACCCAGATATTGATGCCAGAAGCTGGGAAATGGTCCTGGGCTTTTCTCTTTTTTTATCTTTAAAATATAAGCCTTCAACATGTTAAGGAAATTTTTCTGTTCCACCCTACCAATATAAACAAACTCTGAGCACCATCAACTATTATGAAAATTTAATGTTTTTATTCCTCACTGCTTTCCTACCTCAAGCTTTATTCCTTTCAAAACATTTACTTCAATTTTGAAAAGGACTACAAGTATATTTGTGTACAGTCTAATTTTTGGTTGAAGCCATGTTCTGCACTGTGGCAAACATAAAGTCTGGTTTCTTTTTATCTTCCCAGCATAATATCTTTATCTATTATTTGGTGATTTAATATCATGCACCCCATCAAATTCAGTTATCAGTCCTCAGTTTCATACCCACTCTTATGATCTCCTCATTTACAAAAAAAAAAAAGCCCACTCATGCTGCTGATTTAATTATTGGAACAAAATTAAACTCCCTGTGGCGAGACCCTTAACAAAAACCTTCCTCACCCACAGACCTGCCAGATGCCATCAATGAAGAATTGAAGCACTGTGTCAGTTCGCTATGTTCTAGCCTTAAACTCTTGTATACAATGACATCTTGCTTATTTATTTTTTAAGCTCACTAATGAGTCAGTACATAACCTGCTTATCTTTCTGCATTTGTGATACTTCACTCAGGAGGATATTCTCCAATTCCATCCATTTGCATGCAAAATTTAGGATATCATTTTTTTCTTACTGCTGAGTAGTAGTAGTCTATCGCATAGATGTACCACAGTTTGTTAATCCATTCTTCAGTTGAGGAGCTTCTAGTTTGATTCCAGGTTCTTACAATTATGAATAATGTTGCTATGAATATAGCTGAGCTAATACTTTTGAGGTGTGAATGTGCATCTTTAGGGTAGATGCCTAAAAGTGGTATTGCTGAATTCTTGGGGAGATTGAATCCCAGTGTCTTGAGAAACCTCCATACTGCATTCCACAGTGATTGAATAAGTTTACACTCACACCAGCAATGGAGGAGGTTTGCTCTGCATCCTCTCCAGAATAGGCTGTCATCTGTGTTTTTAATCTTAGCCATTCTGACAGGTATCTCAAAGTTGTTTTGATTTGCATTTTTTCGGATGGCTAACAATGTTGAGCACTTTTTCAAGTTCCTTTCAGCCATTTGTAATTCTTCTGCTGAGAATTTCCTTTTTAGTTCTGAACCCCATTTTTTAATTGAGTTATTTAGGGCTTGGGGCTCTAGTTTCTTGAATTCTCCATATATTTTAGAGATCAATCCTCTGTCACTTGTAAGGTTGGTGAAAATCTTTTCCCATTCTGTAGGCTGTCATTTTTGTCTTATTGACTGTATCCTTGGCCTTACAGAAGTTTCTAAGTTCCAGGACTTCCTACTTATTACTTGTTATTCTTAGTGTCTGTGCTACTGGTGTTATATTTAAGAAGTGTTCACCTGTGCCAATACATTGGAGGGTATTTCCACTTTCTTTTCTATCAAGTTTAGTGTGGCTGAATTTATTTTGAGGTCTTTGACCCACTTGGATTTGAGTCTTGTGCAGGATGATAGGCTTGGCCTTTTTTATATGTTGTGGTTTTTGGATTGCCAGAGTTTTGTTGAGAATTTTTGCATCGATGTTCATGAAGGAAATTGGTCTGTAATTCTCTTTCTTTATTGTATTTTTGAGAGGCTTGGGTTTCAAGGTTATTGTGGCCTCATAAAAAGACTTTGGCAATATTTCTTTAGTTTTTACTGTATGGAAAAGTTTGAGGAGTATTGACATTAGCTCTTCTTTCAATCAGGTAGAATCCTGCACTGAAACCATTTAAAAAACCATTGGGCTTTTTTTATTTGGGGGACTTTTAATGACACCTTCAATTTCCTTTGATATTACAGGTCTGTTTAGGTGTTTAATCTGATCTTGATTTAAATTTGATAAGTGGTACCTGTATGTATTTTTGCGGGTGAATGGAATCTCAACACCAGGAATACCACACTAGAGTTTATTAGCAGGACAGCAGACAGAGATGCTGGGAAGCGAAAGAGGAAAAGGAGAAGGGTCTTATATGAGCACTTTCTTTAAGAGGGCAGGTAGGCCCGTGTTTGCATAGCCATACCCAGGGGAGTAGCAACAGCTCTGCTCCATCCCAGGTGAATGCCAGCCTTGGTATTAATTAATATATATATTAATATATATAATTATATATATAATTAACTAGGTTTATGGTGGGGGGTTGTAATGGACATGGTGGACATGATTGTTGTGATCTCTGCATGGCTACTTCCGGCTGACACAGAGATGGAGATGTCTGCTGGATTCTTCAGCTCATCTTGCTTGTAGAGTCTGAGAGTTTGAGTCATAGAGCCATGAATTTTGTTTCTTGGAGCTCACAAAAGATATGGGTTAGTGATAGAACTTTGGGAGTGACAGATTAAGAGGAAAAGAGAGAGAAAGAAGCTTGGAAGTAGGGGCTTGGCCTATTTTAAATAAACCATGAGGTAGCTGCCTTGTGTGTTATTTTGCTAAGGGATTCTATTGTCTACTGCCTGCACATTAAGGTCTGTGAATCCTTGCTAGGTCTGGGAAAGGGAAGGGATTAAAGTGTCCTGTATTTTGCTTACCTGGACTCCCGCAGGCTTCTTTTCTTTGGCTCTGGGTATTAAGGTGGCAAATGGTCTTTGATTTACCTGCAGTGCATTCTAAATCCTCAGGGGGTGGAGGTTGCAACTGAAAGGTTGAACCATCTTTGTTTACCTGTCAACAGTTCTAAGGTTACTCTGGGTTTTCTTTAAGTCCCCAGAAGACTGCCCTGAGGCCTTCTTTGTTTACTAGAATACCAATCTCAGCTTCTGCTCTGGCAATCTGTAATGAAAGCTCAGACAAGATTGAAGCTGGTTTCTTTTATGATTTTGGGTCATTTGCCTGGCTACATTGAGGAAGGGGAATATAAGTTTTAAGATTAGACAAATGAATCCAATGTGGGAAGCCTTCAATTTAGTGGAACTAGTAAGTGGTCAATTTTAAGAAAGTTCCATGGGGTGCTGAGAAATATGTATATTCCTTTTTGTTTGAGTGGAAGGTTCGATATAAATCTACTAAGTCTACTTGTGTCATAACTTCTCCTAGATTCCTTATTTCTGTGTTGAGTTTCTGTCTAGTTGACCTATCCAAGAGTGAAAGTGGGGTATTGAAGACTCTCACTATTAGTATGTCAGGTTTGATATAATTTTTAAACTTTAGTAATGTTTCTTTTACATATGTAGGTGCCCTTGTTTTAGGGGCATAGATATTCAGAATTGAAATTTCATCTTGGTGGATTTTTCCTGAGATGAATAAGTAGTGTCTGTCTTGTTATCTTTTTATTGATTTTAGTTTAATGTCTATTTTGTTTCCTAGGGCCATTGGATTGGGAAGTATTTTCACAACCCTTTACTCTGAGCCTGTATCTATCTTAGAAGTTCAGGTGTGTTTCTTGTACGCAGCAGAAGGATTGTTTCTATTTTTGTATCCATTGTGCTAGGGTGTGTCTTTTCATAGGTAAATTGAATCCATTGATATTAAGGGATATTAATGACCAATGATCAATATTTCCTGTTATTTTTGGTAGTAGCATGTATTTCCTCTTGGGGGTGGGGTTCTTCTGTAGACTTATCAATTGTTTGTGGTCACCTGGGTGTTTCTGGTTTCTTTATGTTGGAGTTTTCCCTGTAGTGCTTTTTGTAGAGCCAAATTTGTGGTTAGGTATTGTTTAAATCTAGTTTTGTTGTGAAATATCTTGTTTACTCCATCTATGTTGATTGATAGTTTTGCTGGGTATGGTAGGCTAGAATGGCATCCATACACTTTTAGTGTCTGTATAATTTCTACCAGGACCTTCTTGCTTTCATTGTTGTGGTCTAGTCTATTTTGTGTTCTGTAGACTTCCTGTATCTTTATAGGTATTTCCTTCTTTAGGTTGGGAAAGTTTTCTTCTATGATTTTGTTGGATATATCTTTTGTCCCTTTGAACTGGTGTTCTTCTCCTACTATGATTCCAATTTTTCTTAGGTTTGGCCTTTTCATGGTATCTCAGATTTCCTGGATATTTTGTGTTATGACTCTTTTGCTTTTAGTGTTTTCTTTAGCTGATGTATCTATTACCACTATTGGGTCTCCCATACCAGAGATTCTTTCTTCCATCTTTTCGATTCTGTTGGTTTTGCTTGAATCTATGGTTCCAGGTCTCATTTTCACATGTTCTATTTCCAGCTTTGTCTGAGTTTGTACCTTGTTTGTTGTTTCTATTTTAATACTTAATTCCTGAAATGTTTCTTTTATCTGTTTTGTTCTTTTTTCTTCTTTTTTGTTTTTTATTTTGTTCATCTCTTTTAATTTTCAATTTGTATTTTCTTCTATTTCTTTAAGGGAGTTTTTTATATCCTTCTTAAAGGCTTTTATTAGTTTCATAAAGCTGTTTTTAAGGTTGTTTCCCTCTGTTTCCTATTTATTGTTATGTTCAGATCTTGAAGCTATAGAACCACTTGCTTCTTTTGATCATATCTTGTTGATCTTTCTTTTATCGTATGTAATCTTGCACTGGTGTCTGTGCAAGGTTTCCTTAATTTACTCTTAGTTAGTTCTTGGTCAGCTCTTAGTGGGTTGTTGTTCTGAGGGCTTTTAGCCAGCTGTGTTTTCAGAGGTTCGGCTGCTCCTGTGTGGTTGCAGTTTTATGACCACAACTGTGGTCTGTGCTGACTGTGACACGCTAAAGTTGTACCCCTTCTCCAGCCCTGGGTTTGGAGAAGGAAAATTTCAGCTTAGCCTGAAGCAGGGATGACCCTTACCTCTGACCTCCCAGCTGTGTGCCCTGGCACTCAGATGTTCTCATGCTATAATGCTGCTATTATGCCAACTGTGATTTGGGCAAGCTGTATCTCGCCAAATTTGTGCTTCGTCTCAGGAACTGAGTTCAGGGAGCAGATGTTACTCCTTGGTCTAAAAGTCTGGTATCTTATTCTTCATCCATTTGAGTTGTGAGGTTATGGTGTATGTCTCAGAACATGATCTTTGTTTTTCTACAAGCTCAGTAATCTTGTCTCTCTGTTTGGTATGGCATTTGAATGCTATTGAGACACAATGTTTTACTGATCTCAGGAAACTGCATCAGGCATCACTTATCTCTGCTATAAATCATACTATGATTACTCTGATCAAAGGATTTTTTTATATAAGCTACAGTGGTTTAATATTTTTTCAGGTTTAAACAATATTTATTCATAAATCTAGTCGTACAGAAAACAAAAGAAGGAAAACTCCAACTTAACAAAGCTAGATATATCCATGAAGCCACAAGCAATAGATAATCCCACAGAAAGAAGAAGGGACACACACACACACTTACACACACACTACTACCAAAAATAAAAGGAATTAACAGTCGTTGACCATTAATATCACTGAATATCAATGGACTTAATTCACCTATAAAAAGACACAGGCTAACACAATAAATATGAAAAGAGGATCCATTCTCTTGCTGCATACAAGAAAAATACCTCAACTTGAAATACAGACACTGTCTCAGAGTAAAGGGTTGGGAAAACACTCTTCAATCAAATATAATAAAGAAACAAGCTGCTGTAGCTATTCAAATATCTAACAAAATAGACTTCAGACTATAAATACAATCAAAAGAGATCAGAAAGGACATTACTTACTTAACACAGGAAAAATCAATCAAGAAGAAATCTTTTTTGTTGTTGTTGCTTTGCTAAAATTGGCATATTTGTATTTTATTAGCAAAATTTTAGATAATTTCTTTTTTGTTTGTTTATTTGCTTTTTATTATTATGAATAATGTTACATTTTATATCCATGTATATTCTTATTCAGGGTCCCTTCCTCCCACAACCTCAGATCACTCTTCTCCAAATCGCCCCCTCTCCTCCCCAGCATGGGTAGGAGGTCTGAGAGTCCCAATGTCCCAAAGTAGCTCAGTTTACTCTACACTCCTCCTGGAAGATCCATTTTTCTCCCCCTAGCATCAAGACTGAGTCAGGTGTTCCTCTAGGGGGAATGAGATCCAAGTGTCAGTCCAAAGTGTTTCAGATCCCAATCTGTTCAGTGGTTGTAGTTTGTAGCTTAGACATGCTTTGCTTTTGGCTTTTTTGTTTGTTTGTTTAGAGTACACTAATGAGTGAGTGAATCCCCTGCTTATCATTCTGGGTTTGTGATACCTCGCTCAGGAGGATATTCTCCAAATCAATCCATTTGCCTGCAAATTTTAGAATATCATTTGTTCTTACTGCAGAGTAGTACTCCATTGTTTAGATGTACCATAGTTTGTTAATCCATTCTTCAGTTGAGGGGCATCTAGGTTGTTTCCAAGTTCTTGCTATTACAAATAATGCTGCTGTAAACATAATTGAGCTAATGCCTTTGGAGTGCAACTGTGCATCTTTAGGGTATACAACCAGAAGTGGTATTGCAGGGTCCTTGGGGAGATTGATTCCCAGTTTCTGAGAAACCACTATACTGCATTCCAGAGTAGCTGAACAAGCTTATACTCCAACCAACAATGGAGGAGTGTTCCCCTTGCTCTGAAATCTCTCCATCATAGGCTGTCATCTGTATCTATTATCTTAGCCAATCTGACAGGTGTCATGTGGTATCTCAAAGTTGTTTTGATTTGCATTTTTCTAATGGCTAAAGATGATGAGCACTTTTTCTGGTGCCTTTCAGCCATTTGTAATTCTGCTGAGAATTCCCTTTTTAGTTCTGAACTACAGTTTTTGATTGGGTTATTCAAGGTTTTGGGCTCTAGATTGTTGAGTTCTTTATATATTTTAGAGTTCAACCATCTATCACTTGTAGGATTGGAAAAATTCTTTTCCCATTGTGTAGTCTCTCATTATGTCCTGTTGACAGTGTCCTTGGCTCTACAGAAGCTTCTCAGTTTCAGGAAATCATACTTATTGATTGTTGATCTTAGTTTCCATGCCACTGGTGTTATATTTAGGAAGTGATAACATGTGCTAATTCATAGAAGAATATTTCCTACTTTCTTTTCTTTCGAGTTCAGAGTGGCTGGATTTATGTTGCGGTCCTTGATCCACTTGGATTTGAGTTTTGTGCAGGGTGACAGGCTTGGATCTATTTGTATTTTTCTACACACTTCCATCCAGCTATGCCAACACCATTTGTTAAATATACTATCTTTTTTCCATTGGATATTTTGTGCCTGTTTGTCGAAGATCAGGTATTCATAGGTTTGTGGGTTAATGCCTGTATCCTCAATTCTATTACATTGATCCACAAGTCTGTTTTTATGCCAGTACCAGGATTTTTTTTAATACTCTAGCTCTATAGTATAACTAGAAGTTCGGGATGGTGATGCCTCCTGAGGTTCTTTTGTTGAACAAAATTGTTTTGGCGATCCTGGCTTTCCTGTTATTCCAAAAGCATTGAGTATTGTTCTTTCAAGGTCCAAAAATATTGTGTTGAGATTTTGATGGGCAGTGCATTGAATCTGTAGATTGCTTTTGGTGGAATTGCCAATTTTATTATATTGATCTTACTTAACTAGGAACATGGGAGAACTTTCCATGCTCTGATATCCTCTTCAATTTCTTTCTTCAGTGATTTAAAATTTTGTCAAATAGATCTGTTACTTCTTTAGTTATAGTTACTCCAAAGTATTTAATGCTATTTGCAGCTATTATAAAAGGTGATGCTTCCCTTCTTTCTTTTTCAGCTCTTTTATCTTTAGTATATAGATAGGCTACTGATTTCTTTGAATTAATCTTGTATCTTGCTATATTGCTGAAGGTGTTTATCAGCTGTAGAAGAAGTTCCTAGGTAGAATTTTTGTGGGACACTTATGTATACAATCATTATCATCTGCAAATAGAGATAGTTTCACTTCTTCATTTCCAATTTGTGTCCCCTTAATCTCCTTTCATTCTCTTATTGCTTTAGCTAAAACTATAGGAACTATATTAAATAGATAAGGGGAGAGTGAACATCCTTGTCTAGTTTCAATTTTTTATTTTTTTTATTTTTACCAAGAACATTTATTTTAAATATTCTTATTTTAATTGAAATTATCTTATAGTTAAATCTTTATGTATCTGTGGACTTGAATACCTTGTGTCTTTCAATTCATATGTCTGAGATCAGGACCTTGGGTGTGACCCCTACCCTGGAGAGGGATTCTCTAGATGGGTAGCTCAGAAGCTGGAATCTGCTCACCTCTCATTCCACTATGTACATAGGACAGAGTTTCAAACATGTCAGTCCATCCCCAAACAAACTTTTAATAAAATTAATAAAGATCCAAAAGCCAATAAATAAAAAATACAAGCAAGTTGGAAGATAATAGACATTACAAAAGAGAGGTAAATGTTTCATTTAATTTTCTTTGATAATTCTAAATTGTTTTAGTTCATTTTTAACTTTTAAAATTTTGTTAAAAGCAGATTAGCTTCCTGAAACTCCTTTAATAAAAATACTAAGAGCATATTTGTAGCCAGACAGATTAGATGCCTAGCCTCCAAAGAATGTAAGGAGAGAAACAACTCTAGCACATTGTCCTCTGATTTGCAGTAGCACACCCACAGACACTCACACACATACACACACAAACACACACACAAATATTCAATACAATGCAGTATAAAAGGTTCTGTTTGATGCTTAATTTCCCACATAAAAATTAATATTGACCACCTGTCTGCATTAAATGGTAAAAACCAATAGGCTAAAGAAAAATCAGGCAGATTCATGCAGATTTGTTAGCTAACATTTTAGCTGTGTAAATGTTCAAAGTTTGATTTATTATATTAAAAACTAAAGCAAATACAAGTTGTAATAAATTATGAAATGTATACCTAGACATCAACAAACCTTCCAGGTATAGTAATTATTTTGTTATTCAAATGTATTTTATATCAAATTTATTATTCTCCTAGCAATAACTATAATACATTCTAAGGAAGAATTAATTAATATTAATATTAGTTATTTTTAAAACCCAACCCCTGATTTTCATTCAACAGGATCTCTATAGTATAAAACTCTATAGAAAATCCCTTAAATTTTTTTCCATGAAGTTACCCTGTAATAACTTTGAAACACTGTTGAACTATAGCTTTAGGGATTACAAAGAAGTATAGAGCCTATTAAGATGTGTAAAGAAGATCTCAAATTAATTAAGAAATTAGAAATACAAGGTTGAGGCTTCTGATATTAGATCTGAATCCAGGTACGTAACCAATTTTCTGAATAGCAATATAATTGTGAGCCACATAGGAATACCACAAGAGGAGAAAAGAGATAAAAAGACCACATAAAAAATAAAATTGATATACTACAGCCCACAGAGAAATAGAATTACTAGAGGAGTGGCTATTTGGACCAGAAAATGAAAACCTGTTTGTCTTTAATTAATAGCTCTATCTGAATCTTACAAAAAATAAATTCAAATAATTTTGAAAGAAAAAATGAACAAAACAAGATCAGTCTGAACAAAATAAAGAGAAAAGATTGGAGATAGACACATGGATCACTGGGGGTTTGCTAAGTAGTTTAAAGGGGTATAAGTGAAACAGGAAACACTTTTTTTAAACTACAGCAAAGATTAAGGATTTTGGATTGAGACTGAATGTGCAAGGTCCTTACGATGGAAATAAAACAATGCTTAAAGGTGCAGAACTTATTTGAAGAGTGGAAGGATATCCCTATCACTGTTCAAATGTTAGAAAGATTGGGTTTTCTCATTAACTTATGAATTTAACTTAATAAAAAAAACTTCAACAGTCCTTTGTTAAGTCATTTGGAGGAGGATTAACCAAATTTTCATACAAAATTAAAACAACAGCATAAATTAAGATAAACTACTTTTAAAGTGAAGCACAAGAGATCACCATCCCTACAATATAAGAAACTCAAGTAACAGGAAAGGAAAAACAATGGAAAATTAAGAAAAAGACTTAACCACATAAAACATTCATAGATAGATAAATAATACATAGTTGATTTATGATTAATAGATATGTACACAGATATATACCTAGGTAGATTGGTGATGATTATGATAATGGGTATAAGATAAATAGATGGCACATAAATAGAAAGATGATGATATATTATTGATTGGTTGATCAATGATAGAAAAATGATATAGAATAGTAATTTTAAATGTATTTGACTCTTAAAGTTTTAATTAACTGGGGAAATACAAATTAAGTCAAGTGCATTTTCATCTCTCCAATGAAAAAAAATTAATGAATATGGCTATAGGAAAACAAAGATTCTTACATAATTCCACTAATAAATTACCCTTACCAAGCCTTATGTAAAGAAATATCTATTCAACCCTGGATAGATCAACCAGACAGAGTCTCAACAGAGAAATAAGGAGTCTAAAAGAGGTTATGATGCAAATGCATTTAATAGATATCTACAGAAGCTTCCACCCAAACGCAAAGGAATATACATACTTCTCAGCTCCTCATGGAACTTTCTCCAAAATTGACCACATAACTGGTCATAAAGCAAATATCAACAGATACAAAAAATGGAAATAATCCCTTGTAACATATCGGACCACCAGGGCCTAAAGTTAGAGTTCAACAACATTGAAACCCAAAGAAAGCCTAAAAACTCATAGAAACTAAACATCACTTAGCTGAACCATCTCTGGGTTAAGGGATAAATTAAGAAAGAAATCAAAGTCTTCCTAGAATTTAATGAAAATGAATCCACAACATATCAAAACTTGTGGGACACAAAGAAAGCAGTCTTAAGAGGAAAATTCATAGCGCTAGATGCCTATATGAAAAACCAAGAGAAATCCCACACTAGAGACCTAACAGCTCAGCTGAAAGCCTTAGAACAATTAGAAGCAAAAACTTACCTAGAAGGAGTAGATGGCAGAAAATAATCAAACTTAGAGCTGAAATCAATACAATTGAAATAAAAAGAACAATACAAAGAATCAACTAATCTAAGAGTTGGTTCTTTGAGAAAGTTGGCAAAATAGAAAAGCCCTTAGCCAAACTAATCAAAAAACAGAGAGTGTTCAAATCAACAAAATCAGAAATGAAAAGGGGGACATAACAACAGACTCCCAGGAAATACAGAGAATTATCAGATCATATTTTGAAAATCTATATTCTACAAAAATGGAAAACCTAGAAGAAATGGACAGTTTCCTGGACAGGTACCATTTACCAAAATTAAATGAAGATCAGATTAATTACCTAAACAGGCCTATAACCCATAAGGAAATTGAAGCTGTCATTAAAAACCTCCCCAAAAATAAAAGCCCTGGTCCAGATGGTTTCAGTGCCGAATTCTACCAGACATTCAAAGGAG
Organism: Sigmodon hispidus; assembly: GCA_004025045.1. Taxonomy (NCBI): domain Eukaryota; kingdom Metazoa; phylum Chordata; class Mammalia; order Rodentia; family Cricetidae; genus Sigmodon; species Sigmodon hispidus. Next base: position 16,121 of record PVIH01009971.1, on the reverse strand, counting down.
AATTACTACTGTTAATCCTCAAACTATTTCACACTGTAGAAACTGAAGGAATATTGCCAAATTCTTTTATGAGGCCACAATCACCCTAATACCCAATCCACTCAAAGAAACAACAAAGAAGGAGAATTACAGACCAATTTTCCTCATGAATATAGATGTGAAAATTCTCAACAAAATTTTGGCAAACTGTATACAACAATGTATAAAAGATATCATCTAAATATATGTGTAGTAATCTTATTTGCATTATCACCTTTGATAAGTCATACTTATGATTTTTATCTTCTTCATAGCTATTGTTAACTTATCAGCATTTTAAATTCATTTTACTGTTTTTCTTGATAAATACAAAATAAATGAAGAAAGAAAAAAGAAAAAAAAAGATATCATCCACCACGACCAAGTAGGCTTCATCCCAGAAATGCAGGGCTGGTTTAACATATGAAAAACTGTAAACTTTATCCATCATATAAACAAACTAAAGGAATAAAACCACAAGATCATATCCTTAGATGCGGAAAAAGCCTTTGACAAAATCCAACACTCCTTTATGATTAAAGCCCTGGAGAGATCAGGAATACAGGGAGAAAACCTAAATATAATAAAGACGATTTACAAGAAGCTGACAGTCAGTATCAAACTTAATGGAGAAAAACTCAAAGCAATCCCACTAAAGTCAGGAAATAGACAAGGATGTCCTCTCTCCCCTTATCTATTCAATATAGTTCTTGAAGTTTTAGCTAAAGCAATAAGGGAACGAAAAGAGATTAAGGGGATACAAATTGGAAAAGAAGTGAGACTATCTCTATTTGCAGATGATATGATTGTATACATAAGTGACCCACAAAATTTTTCTAAGGAACTGCTACAGCTGATAAACACCTTCAGCAATGTAGCAGGATACAAGATTAACTCAAAGAAATCAGTAGCCCTTCTGTACACTAAAGATAGAAGAGCTGAAAAAGAAATAAGGGAAACATTACCCTTCATAATAGCTGCAAATAGTATTTAATACCTTGGAGTAACTATAACTAAAGAAGTAACAGACCTATTTGACAAAAATTTTGAATCACTGAAGAAAGAAATTGAAGAGGATATCAGAAAATGGAAAGTTCTACCATGTTCCTAGATTGGTAGGATCAACATAGTAAAAATGGCAATTCTACCAAAGGCAATCTACAGATTCAATGCCCCATCAAAATCCCAACACAATATTTTTTGGACCTTGAAAGAACAGTACTCAATTTCATTTGGAATAACAGGAAAGCCAGGATTGCCAAACAATTTTACTCAACAAAAGAACCTCACCATCCCTGACTTCAAGCTATACTATAGAGCTACAGTAATAAAAACAGCCTGGTACTGGCATAAAAACAGACTTGTGGACCAATGGAATAGAACTGATGATCCAGACATTAACCTAAAAACCTATGAACACCTGATCTTTGACAAAGAGTCCCAAAACATTCAATGGAAAAAAGATAGTATATTTAACAAATGGTGTTGGCATAGCTGGATGGGAGTGTGTAGAAAAATGCAAATAGTTCCGAGCCTGTCACCCTGCACAAAACTCAAATCCAAGTGGATCAAAGACCTCAACTTAAACCCAGCTTCCCCCTTCTTTCTTAAAAAAAAAAAAAATGGACCGTGTTATGCAGTCGAGCCTTTAAGAGGTCTGATGGGTCCAAAGGAATGGCTTCTGGAGGATCACAAAGGCCCAGTCCCCTCTAAGCTAAGAAGAGAGGTCCAGGAGGCGATGTGTCCCCAGATTCAAACACCACAGGCGTCCCCGTGGTGTGGGAATCAGCGGACTGTGCAGTTTTTTTGGAGGGAATGGAAATTGCTGAGCGTCAGGCTATTACTGCACAACCATTGTGCAACAGGGCATGTAATCCAGACTCTCGGGTTATAGGGGCACTCCTGTCCCCAGCCTGAGCAGTCTCGGCTGCACTCCAGCTATGCCTGAAGTTTCTCCCACACACAGGGACAGCCTCAGCCAAGTCGAGGGGTCTGTGTGGGGCATCTCCATCATGGTCCTAATAGGACCCCCAGGGGGTTTTAGGACCCGAGGACATCAAACCTGAGTCTTTGAGCAGGCTCCTGGCTGTTCTCTTCTGTATTTAATCTATGATAATGAACTGAAATATGTTGCGGTAAGGCCAAATCAGTCTGACTTTTGATTGATTGAGTCAACCGCTGAAAAGCCCAGGGACCAAAAGAAATGAGGAGAAAGACAATTAAAGGGGCTAGAATGGTGGGCAGCAAGGTAGAGAGCCAAGGGGACCCTTGTAGCCAATTTTCAAACCATCCTTGTTGATTTTCAAATTCCCTTTTTCTTTGAGCCAATCTCTCTCTTAATTTTTCCATCGACTCCCTAACAACGCCAGTATGGTCGGCATAAAAACAGCATTCCTCCTTGAGGGCTGCACACAAACCTCCCTCCTTTAGAAATAGCAGATCTAGACCTCTCCTATTTTGAAGTACCACCTCAGAAAGTGAAGTGAGTGATCTCTCAAGGGCTGAAATAGATTTTTCTATAGCCTCTAGATTGGTGGTCACAGCCCTCTGGAGCTGCATCAGGTGGTTGTAAGTGGTTAATTAAACTGATGCACGTCGAAGTAACTGCTGAGCTAAAGCCAGTCCAACATCTATCCGAGTTGAATTCACCGTGACAATAGCCACTCTCAGCTGCTCCATCAGGTGATCAAATTCTCCCATCCAATTACCTAAAAGATAGCTAGACAATTGTTTAGACAAGTTAGCAGCATGGGTAAAATTCTCATACTGTACGCTGGTAATACACAGCCCTTGGAACTTCCATTCACAGCCAAGCTGAGCCAGCTGCCACAATACATCAACTTGCTCCCGAACCAAATCAATCCTTTGATTGACAATCATCAATCCTCCTTTCAACTGGGCAGCGCAACTCTGCTGTAAATCTAGGGCCCACGCCGTGCTAGCTGAAAGATCATTCAAGACTTGTGCGGTTTGCACCGTGCGGCTCATGGCAATGGCGGCGGTGGTGGCACTAACAGTCACCAAGGAAATGGCTGCAACTATGGCAGCAGTTATTCCAAAATCTATCTTGGGTCTAAAGAGCGACATGGCATTCGGAGCCACTACAGGAACTGGTATCCATCTGGGCAATCGTGCTGCAACAGCAAATCTAAACTCACTAGCATTCCAGCATTGAGAATAAAAACAACTGTCACTAGAACAAGTGCTGAAAGCAAACCGACTTACAATAAACATAAAAGGAGGAATAACACACACAGGTGTAGGTTCATATTTAACAAGAGAATAATTCTTAGCTAATAAGCAACTACCTCCGAGAACTCGATATCTAGTGAAATTGCATGTAAAATTTACCAATCCAAAATATCCTCCCTTAATCATAAGTAAAGCTTCAGCATGTAAACAACTACCATAAATCCCAGATAAAAGCCAATTATCAAAAGGATTCACTTTCATCCTCATCTGGTTATGACTCTTATTAACCCTCAGCCCATGCAGGTTTAAGAGGCAAGGGCACCAGCCTAGTTCTGACTGCCTTCCAGTCATGTTGCAAATGTTTCCATAACTCAATTGTATCATTCCAGTTAAGATGCAAGAACTGAACTCCATAAATCAAGTTACTGTCATAAGGTCAGACATTACTAAATTTAAAAATACAAAATATCTTTTATAATATTACATCACTATCTGGATCACTAGAATAGATAACTTTTATTGATAACTGGAGTATTTGATAATCAGTATGTTTTCATACATACATTTTATTTTAGCTTTTAGACACCACAAACACAAGCCCTGGAAACACCGTTAAGAACATAAAATCACTAATGCAAAGAAAAACATACAATTGTGAATTGGTATAATGCTTTGATGCATGCTATATACACCTTCCTCTCATCACTCATAGCTCTTTTGCTTTTAATACCTTCATTCCCATCTTTGCAGAAAGGTTTGAATTTTGTATCCTTCTTCCTTGGTAAATGGCACTCCATTTAAAACTTTCTTTTCTTTTTATAAAAACTGAATGTCCGAGTTTGTCAATGTGTAACACTCTTTTGATGAAGAGTGAAGAGAACAGTTTGGATTCAGGCTCTAATCCAACTCTTAGAAAGCAGAAACAAGGTTTCCCACAGCATGCTGGTTGATTAGACTCTACAAGTCAGTGAGCTCTGGTTTTAAGTTAAAGACATTGACTCAGATTATAAATTAGAGAGCAGCAGAGTAAGACGTCAAATGCCAACCTTTGTTTTCTGCATGTACATGTTTATATATACATATATAAATGTGCATGCATTTATACATCTGCACATGACCCTTGCTCAAACCCATGTAGTGCTGTGTTTTACAAGGACACTCTCTCCATGTAATATTCAGCTGTGGGTCTCTATGTCTATTCCTGTCTGCTGCTGGAGGAAGTCTCTCTGACAATAACTTAATAAGGCATGGATTTATGAGTATAGCATAGTACCATTAGAAGTCATTTTATTGATACATCTTGTCTGCTCCCTGCCCAGAGAGGGGATGGGGATTTGTGGAGAAGAAAAAATGACCTGATGAGGCGGGAGGGGGAAGGGACCTTGAATAAGGATATACAGGGATGGAAAAAAAAATTCAGAGGGAAAGCTGAACACAAAGTAAATATATGTGTAGCAATCTTATTTGCATTATCACCCTTGATAAGTCATGCTTATGATTTTTATCTTCTTTATAGTTATTGTTAACTTATCAGCATTTTAAATTCATTTTACTGTTTTTC
>PVIH01009971.1:0-11250 GCA_004025045.1 Sigmodon hispidus | reverse complement strand
TAAATAAATAAAGAAGAAAAAAAAGAAATATCTAATGTAAACTGCATACATACTTATATGATGAACCAGATATGGAATCCATCATGAAGATTTCCTTCTAACAGTATTCACTCACATGACTAGTCATTGCAGCATTGCTTACAAATGATAACATAATGGGAACAACCTCAATTCTCATACATAGGGAAAGGTTGAATAGATTTGTTGTACCCAAACCTTGGTTCATAGGAAGCATAGGAAGGGTACGATGAAATGTATTATACTGACATTGCAGTGGCAAGAAACTATAACTAAGAATATGTAGATAACAATTAATATTTCCCCAAACATTCTTCCTTCATTGTGTAGAAATAAATCAGGTACTATTTGATACATCTTATTTTAATTTATTTGAAATGGAAAAAACCTTTTGAGTGAACTATGAAAAAAAATCATTGCAAGCCATATTTTAAAGTACATTTATCCCCAGACCATTCCTCATTACTTATGAAATTTTATACAGCATGTGCAAAATGTAAGGCATCATCAAAACAGCTATTTTCATAAAAAGCTGAGAAAGGAAAAAAATCACATTTAATTTAAATAGCTTTTATCAAAGTAAATGCTAATTCAGTATAAGTACGTGATGAGATGTTATATTTCATGGGGTAAAGGTTGTAAAAATTATTTTGATCTTTAGACTTGAAATCAAATTAACATACTAATTAGTTTGTGTTATAAGATAATATAAGAAAATAGTCCAAATATATTTCATTGACTTTTCATCAGTTTGACTCAAAGATCTACAATAGTCTTAACTTACAGATTTTAATTTTACCTGTAAATTGTTCTTTGCTGCAAAATCAGGAGTACAAGAAGTTTTTACTTTGGGGTTGTCATTAAATAATGCATAAAAATAATTCAGGAATTATTAATATATGCTTATTGAGAACACAAAATATTTTAAACATGCACAAGTAGAAGAAAATGGAAATTTAAAGTCACTAGAGACCATTTTCCTAGTTAGGGGTTCTACTGTTATGAAGATACACTATGACCACTGGCAAGTCTTAGAAAATATTGAACTAGGCCTGACTTACAGTTATAGGTGTTTACTACATTATTGTCATAATGTGAAATATGACAGAATTCAGGCAGACATGATGTTAGAGAAAAAGTTGAGAGTTCTACATCTTGATGCACATCCACCAGAAGGAGAATGTGTGGCATACTGGGCTTAGCTTGAGTATATAAGGCCTCAAAACCTACTCCTAAAGTGACACACTATTGTATTAGATTTCTGCCCCATTCAGGCCAGAGTTCCAGACCTCTCCTCAGCCACTTTTTCCTTCCCCAAAATGGCTCAGACACTTTTATTAATTTCATCCTGGTTAGTGTATGTCTCTGGCACATTACTAGCTAGCTCTTTCATCTTAATTCAACCCATTTTCATTAATCTGTTCTGCCACATAGCCATGGTCAATGGTCCATCTGTATTTCTGACATACTTCTTCCTTGGTGGCTGGATTGAGTCTCTTTCCTCTAACTCCACTCTCCTCTACCTAGGTCCCAATTTCTCTGCCTACTTCTATGATGCCTGACAAGGGCCAAAACCATTCCTTTACTTAAAGAATGATATTCACAGCATATAGAAAGGCATTACCACATCGACATATCTCTTCCAACATTGCCATACCTCCTAATAGTGCCATTTTCTATGGACCATGCATTCAAAGACATGAGTCTATGGGGCCATACTTATTCAAACCACCATATTATTAAAGTTACAAAAAATTTAAAACTTTTCAGACTATGAGCTGCATAAAGGGAATGAGAATTTGTGAGAATGTCAGACTGTTCTGAATCCCCTCTATGAGGAAGGCTGTTCTAAATTGTGTTCATCATAGTAACTTCACAGAAGATATTATTTTTGAAAAGGACTTGAATGAGGATATACAGGGATGGAAAAAAAATTTCAGAGGGAAAGCTGAACACATAGTAAATATATGTGTAGCAATCTTATTTGCATTACCACCGTTGATAAGCCATGCTTATGATTCTTATCCTGTTCATAGCTATTGTTAACTTTTCCTCATTTTAAATTCATGTTACTGTTTTTTTGTTAAATACAAAATAAAGAAGGAAAAAAAAAGAAAAGGACTTGAAAAATTTTTCATAAATTTTAGGTTGCTAAAATATTACATGATATACATATATGTAAAAATTATGGAATATATATTGAATATACATTTAAACTTTCAAACTGAGCCCAAATGTTTAAATACAGTCAAGGCCTGACTTAACAGCAATCTTATTCAAAATTAACTGTAATGCATTGCTCATTTTAACATATTGTGATTAATAGTTGTTATATTCTATGAACGTTTCTAGATCATGTCATAAGCCTATGTTGTCTGATCATCTGACCACTGCCAACAAATAGCAATTATGTGTTTGCTACATGCTACACACTACACTGGGTATTTTCTGAGAAATGTTTGTCAAAACAAAAACTTCTGGAACTTGCTGTGAGGATGCCCCTGCTCATTCTGTTTCTTATACTTATTGTAAACATGTTGTCCAGGACATCACTTGTTTATTATTAGCTTCCCTATACATAATTGCACATACTGTAATGTCCACAGACAGGAATTTACTATTGAGTTCCAGGAAAAACATTTCTTCTGCTTATGAGTTAATATATTTTCTCCTCAAGGAAAATAAGAATAAAGAACTGGGAGATAAAAATATCTTTCACTTATTAAGAGTTTTTGCAGCTCTTCTAGAGGGCTGTGACTCAGTTCCCATCATGCATATGTCTGGAACACAACTGCTTGTAACTTAAGCTGCAGGACATCCAACATGCTCTTCTGGCCCCTATCAATACTTGCACTCATGTGACATACACACATACAAATAAATAAAACTAAGAATTTTTTTAAAAATCCAAAATTGTGTATGTTTTCCTTTTTTAATGAGGACCAAGAAACTCAGAGATGAATGTTTTTCCCTCCCTTTTTTTAGTAGTGTAAGTCAGATCAAAAAGTTATTATTCTAATGAACCAGCTCCAAACACACATTTATAAAAGCAAAACTAATATACTCAGTAGGTTGCACATATATGTGTACTACAATTATATATAATGGAAGTAGAAAAATTTTTGAATTACAACAGGAGTGAAAAAACACAAAAAAAGATAAAGAAAGAAGAAAAAGATGAGACTATTGCACATAGAGCATTCATGGATGAAATTCTCAAATTATTAATTAAAAAGAGGGCATGTTATCAATAAGAACACTAAACAGAAGCTGTTGAATTGGAGTAGGTGGTGCAGTTCAGTGTCTACACTGCTGCCAATAGTCTTCATGATATATTTCACACCTCAGTAGACATCAGAAGCCTTGTGGTGAGTAATGTGTTTTTCCTACATGGCAAAGTTTTTTATTACTATTATGATTAAAGTCATATTTTTTATCTGTGTATATCCTTGTTCAAGCTCCCATCCCCCTCCCGCCCCTTCCAGTCACTCTCTCTTCTCCACATCACTTTATAATTTATAATTTACACCATAAAGAGGTTAAGAATAATGCATAGTACCAAAATCAACTTTCAAAATTAAAAACAATAAAAATAAATATGGCAATTAATATTTGTGTGGTCTGACAGGTTCTGTCACTTCTACTCACCTCCCTCTTTGAAAGGTGTCATCACAAGCAAATAAGGCATAGAAATGCAGCAGGGCCTGATCAGTGGAGTGCACAGGAGACGACAGTCACAAATACTAGGATAGAATATTCAAATTCAAATGCAATCGTTTTAGCATAACAAAAAGACCTTGATTTTATACTATATGAATCTTTATTTATTTCTTGTATGTAATAATGCAAGAACTCAAGTTGTGCATTATATTTTTCTGAGTTATTTAAAGGGTCTCAGATTGACAGGACAAAGCTCCATTGTTTAAACTTTATAATACAAAGATTAAATACAAATTTTGAAATAATCCAGAAAAAGAAAATTTCAAAAAGGTTTCTATTTATGTGGTCAAAGAAAATAGTTTATTTAGAGTATTTTACTAAAGTACACATTTCAAATAAAGACTATATTTGAACTTCTTTAATTTTAGTAAATTTAAGCATAATCTAGTGGTTAAAACAAATTAGGAATTTTAGTTTATTAAACTGAAATTTATCACAATCCCTCAATCTATATTCACTTTGTCCTATAATATTACTTCTTACATTCCTTTTTCTTCAATGAATTAAGCAGCTTTTCCTAAGTTTGCAGTGCCAAGGATTTTTTGTTTTGTTTTGTTTTATAGGATATCCTTTTTATTGAATTTTTTATAAATAATAATCTCATTTGTTACAATAGCTATAGCACACATTAATAAAAATCTTGGACTAAGCAAGCAATAAGATTGATATTAAATAAACAATGAACTCTCCTGTAATTAACACTATGTAAGCTGGAAAGTGTGGTAGTCTAAGCTGGGGAAAGACATACAACATGACAATAGACATACCCTGAAAATTAGGATGAACAGTGGAGAAGGGAAACAAAACACTTCTCTAAAAAGAAAATAAAGACTGCAGTGTGGTTTCAATACAAATGTTACAGAAAAAGACACATATATTAAATAGATCAATATCAATGACAGTGAGCATTTATAATAGTTTACTATTCCTGTAATAAAAAGCCAAGGCAACAAAGGCAAAATTATCTAAGTAAGTACTTTCCTTACTTTTTTTTTAAAGTCCACTAATGAGTGAGTACATCCCCTGCTCATTTTTCTGGGTTTGTGATACCTCACTCAGAATGATATTCTCAAATTCTTTCCATATGCCGGTGAATTTTAAGATATCATTTTTCTTATTGCTAAGTAGTACCTGATTGTGTAGATGTACCACAGTTTGTTAATCCTTCAACTGAGAAGCATCTAGGTTGTTTCCAAGTTTTTGTTAATTTTTTTTTCTTTTTTATTATTATGAATAAAGAAGTCACATTTTCTATCCTTGTATATCCTTATTCAAGGTCCCTTCCCATTCCCAACATGTCAGGTCATTCTCTCTTCTACACAACTTCCCATCACCACATGGACAAGCGGTCCCAAGGTCCCACCATCCCAATATTGCTTAGTTCAGCCTCCACTCCTGGCAAATCCAGTTTTCTCCCCCGCAACATCAAGACAGAGTCAGGTGTTCCTCCAGGGGAAGTGAGATCCAAGGAGTCAGTCCAAGGTGTTTCTGATCCCAAGCTGTTCAGTGGTTATGGTTTGCAGCTTGGGCATGCTTTGTTTTTTGTTTTGTTTTGTTTAGAGTCCACTAATGAGTGAGAACATCCCCTGCTTATCTTTCTGGGTTCGTGATACCTCGCTCAGGAGGATATTCTCCAAATGCATCCATTTAATCTCTTTATTCGCCTATCATGTTTCAATGAAAAATGAATGTCTTTGCTTAAACTCTACTAATAAGTGAGTTTATCCACTGTTTATTCTTCTGAATTTATAACACCTTGCTCAGGAAGATATACTCCAAATCCATCCATTTGCCTACAAATTTTATTACGTCATTTTTTTCTTACTGTTGAATAATACTCCATTGTGTAGATGTACCACAGTTTATTAATCCATTCTTCAGGTGAGAGGCATCTAGGTTATTTTTAGTTTCTTTCTATTATGAGTAATTCTGATAAGAACATAATTAAGTTAATGCTTTTGGGGTATGAATGTGTGTCTTTACGGTATATGCCCAATAGTGGTATTGCTGAATCATGGGGGAAAGTGATTCCCAGTTTTCTGAGAAAATTTCATATTGCATTTCAGAGTAACTGAACAAGTTTACACTCCCAACAACAATGAAGGAGTGCTCCACTTGCTCTGCATCCTCTCCAACATAGGCTGTCATTTTTGTTTTGGGGCTCTAGTTTATTGAATTCTTTATATATTTTAGAGGTCAGTCCTCTGTCACTTGTAGGGTTGGTGAAAATCTTTTCCCATTCTGTAAGCTGTCATTTTATTTTAATGACTGTGTCCTTTGCCTTACAGAATCTTTTCAGTTTAGGAGATCCCTCATATTGATTGTTGTTCTTATTGTCTGTGCTACTGTTCTTATATTTAGGAAGTGATCATTGAAGGGTATTTCCTACTTTCTTGCCTATCAAGTTCAAAGTAGCCGGGTTTATGTTGAGGTCTTGATCTACTTGGATATGAATTTTGCCAGGGATGATAGGTTTGGATCTATTTGTATTTTTCTATATACTGGCATTCATGTATGCAAACACAACTTGTTAAAGATATTGCACAAACACTAAGACCAACAATCAATAAGTGGGATCTCCTGAAGCTAAGAAGATTCTGCAAAGCCAAGGACACTGTCAATAGGACAAAAAAAAACAGCCTACAGAATGGGAAAAGATTTTCACCAACCGTACAAGTGATAGAGGACTGATCTCTAAGATATATAAAGAACTCAAGAATCTAGAGCCCAAAACCTTGAATAACCCAATCAAAAAATGGGGTTCAGATCTAAAAAGGGAATTCTCAGCAGAGGAATTACGAATGGCTGAAAGGCACCTGAAAAAGTGCTCATCATCGTTAGCCATCAGAGAAATGCAAATCAAAACAACTTTGAGATACCACCTGACACCTGTTAGATTGGCTAAGATAAAAGGCACAGATGACAGCCTATGTTGGAGAGGATGCAGAGCAAGGGGAACACTACTCCATTGTTGGTGGGAGTGTAAGCTTGTTCAGCCACTTTGGAATGCAGTATGGTGGTTTCTCAGAAAATTGAGATTCCATCTCCCCAAGGACCCAGCAATACCACTTCTGGGTGTATACCCTAAAGATCCACAGTCACACTCCAAAGGCATTAGCTCAACTCTGTTCATAGCAGCATTATTTGTAATAGCATGAACCTGGAAACAACCTAGATGTCCCTCAACTGAAGAATGAATTAACAAACTGTGGTACTTCTGCACAATTGAGTACTACTAAGCAGTAAGAAAAAATGATATCCTAAAATTTTCAGGCAAATGGATGGATTTGGAGAATATCCTCCTGAGTGAGGTATCACAAACTCAGAAAGATAAAGCATGCCCAAGCTGCAAACCATAACCACTGAACAGCTTGGGACCAGAAACACCCTGGACTGACTCCTTGGATCCCACTCCCCCTATAGGAACACCCAACTCACTATTGAGGGAGGGGGAGAAAACTACATCTGCCAGGAGTAGAGACTGAACTAAGCAATATTGGAGCAGTGGGACCATGGAACTGCCTGCTGCCTGCCCAGGGATGGGATTGGGATGTGTGGAGAAGAAAGAGTGACCTGATGTGGTGGGAGGGGAAGGGACCTTGAATAAGGATATACAAGGTTAGAAAGTGTGACTTCTTTGTTAATAAGAATAAGAATAAGAATAAGAATAGGAAGAGGAAGAGGAAGAGGAAGAGGAAAAAGAAGAAGAAGAAGAAGAAGAAGAAGAAGAAGAAGAAGAAGAAGAAGAAGAAGAAGAAGAAATTTAAAAAAAAGAAAAACCAAATGAAACATCAAAAAAAAAAGATATTATCTCTTTTTCCATTGAATGTTTTTGACTTCTTTGTCAATAATCATGTATTCATCAGTGTGTGGGTTAATGTCTAGGTCTTCATTTTGATTCCATTGATCCATAAGTCTATTTTTATGCCAGTCCCAAGCTGTTTTTAAAGCTATAGCTCTATAGCATAACTTGAAGTCCAGGATGGTGATGTCTCCTGTGTTTGTTTTGTTGAGACTATCAATTTTGGCAATCTTGGCTTTCCTCTTATTCCAAAAAAAATTTAGTATTGTTCTTTCAAGTTCTGTAAAAAAATTTTCTTGGGATTATGACGGGAATTCACTGAAACTGTAAATTGCTTTTGGCAAGATTGCTATTTTTACTATATTGACCCTACTTATGCAGGAGCATTGGGGTCTTTCCAATTTCTGATATCCTCTTTAATTTCTTTGTTCAGTGATTCAGTTTTTTATCAAACAGAGCTGTTACTTCTTTGGTTATAGTTACAATAAGTTATTTAATGCTATCTGCAGCTACTATACAGTGTGATGTTTCCCTTTTTTCTTTTAGCCTGTTTGTCTTTAGTGTATAGAAGGGCTACTGATTTTTTTTAAAATAATCTTGTATTTTGCTACATTGCTGAAGGAGTTTATCAGCTGTAGAAGTTTCCTGGAAGTATTTTGTGGGTCACTTATGTATACAATCAAACCATCTGGAAATAGAGATAGTTTCCCTTCTTATTTACCAGTTTGTATCCCCTTAATCTCTTTTTATTCCTTTATTACTTTGGCTAAAACTTTGAGAACTACACTAAATAGATAAGAAGTGAAGGAACAGCCTTGTCTAGTTCCTAATTTCAGTGGGATTGCTTTGAGTTTCTCTCCATTTAGTTTCATGTGGCCAATGGCTTCTTGTAAATCACCTTTATTATACTTAGGGATTTTCTCTGTATTATTCTTTCAAGATCTGTAAAAAAAAATTGTGTTAGGATTTTGATGGGAATTACAATGAATCTGTAGATTGCTTTTGGTAAGATTGCCATTTTTACTATGTTGATCTTACCTATCCAGGAACATGGAAGATATTTCCATTTTCTGATAGCCTCTTCAATTTCTTTCCCCTGTGACCTAAAGCTTTTGTCAAATAGACATGTTACTTCTTTGATTATAGTTACACCAAAGTATTTAATGCTATTTGCAGCTAATATAAAAGGTGATATATCCCTTAGTTCTTTTTCAGCCTGTTTGTCATTAGTGTACAGGAGGGCTATTGATATCTTTGAGTTAATCTTCTATCCTATTACATTGCTGAAAGTGTTTATCAGCTGTAGAATTTCCCTGGTAGAATTTTGTGGATTACTTATGTATACAATCATATCATCTGTAAATATAGATAATTTCACTTCTTCTTTTCCAATTTGTATCTCTTTAATCTCCTTTCATTCTCTTATTCCTTTAGCTAAAACTTTGAGAACTGTACTAAATGGATAAGGGAAGAGAGAACACCCTTGTCTATTTCCTAATTTTAGTGGGATTGCTTTGAGTATTTCCCCATTAATTTTAATGTTGGCTGTTGGCTTCCTGTAAATCACCTTTATTATATTTAGATATTTTCTATGTATTCTTCATCTCACCAGGACTTTTATCATAAAGGAGTGTTGTATTTTGTCAAAGGCTTTTCAACATCTAAGGATATAATTATGTGTTTTTTTCCTTCAGTTTGTTTATATGATGGATGCCCTTTATGGTGTTTTGTACATTGAACCATACCTACATTTCTGGGATGAAGCCTACTTAATTGTGGTGGAAACTGCTTGGTATATGTTGTTTATACAGTTTGCCAGAATTTTGTTGAGAATTTTTGCAACAATACTTGTGAATAAGATTGGTCTGTAATTCTCTCTTTAATGCAACTTTTAGTGACTTTGGTATTAGGATTATTGTGACCTCATAAAAAGAGTTTGGCAATATTCCTTAAATTTCTATTGTATGGAACAGTTGGAAGAATATTGATTTTAGTTCTTCTTTCAAAGACCAGTAGAAATCTGCACTGAAAACATCTAGATCTGGGATTTTTTTACTTGGGAGCCTTTTAATGACACCTTCAATTTCCTTTGGGGTTATAGGTCTTTTAGGTTTTTAATCTGATCTTAATTTAATTTTGGTAAGTGTTACCTGTTACGCAAGCTGTCCATCTCTTCTAGATTTTCCATTTTTGTTAAATATGGATTTTCAAATTATTACCTGATAATTCTTTGGATTTCCTGGAGGTCTGTTGTTATATCTTCCTTGTCATTTCTGATTTTTTTGATTTTGATACCATCTCTCTGCCTTTTGGTTAGTTTGGATAAGTGTTTATCTATCTTCTTGACTTTCTTAAAAAAGAAACTCTTTGATTCGTTGATTCTTTGTACTGTTTCTTCTGTTTCAATTGTATTAATTTCAGCTCTGTGTTTGATTATTTCTTGCCATCTACTCCTTCTAGATGAGTTTGCTTCTAATTGTTCTAAGGCTTTCAGCTGTGCTGTCAGTTTTGTTGTGTGGGATTTCTCTAGGTTTTTTATACACGCAGCTGGTGCTATGAATTTTTCTTTTAAGACTGATTTCATTGTGTCCCATAAGATTGGGTATGTTGTGGATTCACTTTTGTTAAATTCTAGGAAGTCTTTGCTTTCTTTCTTAATTTGTTCCTTGACTCAGAAGTGGTTCAATTGAGTGATGTTTAGGTTCCATAATTTTATAGGCTTTCTGTGATTTTTGATGTTTTTGAACTCTAACCATCATGATCTGATATGATACAATGTGTTATTTCCATTTTTTATATTTATTGAAATTTGCTTTATTTCCAAGTGTGTGATCAATTTTAGAGAAAGTTCCATGTGGTGCTGACAAATATGAATATTCCTTTGTGTTTTGGTGGTAGCTTCTGGAAATATCTTTAAGTCCATTTGTGATGTAATCTCTGCTAGTAGACCCCTCATTTGTTTGTTGAGTCACTGTCTGGTTGACCTATCTAAGGATGAAATAGGGGTATTGAAGTCTCCCACTATTAGAGTGTGACAGTTGATATGGGACTTAAGTTTTAGTAGTGTTTTCTTTACATATGTAGGTGCTCTTCGTTTAAGACCACATACATTCAGGATTGAGTGTAGTATCACAAATGAGACTCAGTGCCAAATATCAGGGGAAGGCTGAAATATCACAGAGAAGTACCACAGTCAGTTCTCACCCAGCTGTCTTGCAACTTCCTCAGCCTCATTCCTAATCAGATGTGCAAATTGTTTCTCCCATTTGCTTCTGTTCCCTCTGTGTTTCTATGAGCCCTTATATACTCTATCCCATCCAAGTTAGGATTAAAGTCGTGTAGCCTTCAACTCACAGAAACAGAAGAAGTTCTGTCTCTGGAGTTGTTAGATAAAGGGTTTTGTTTGCCACTCCTGGCTTTTCCTGTGCTGGGATTAAAGGTGTGTGCTCCCTGCACAGGGAGGGGATGGGGAGTTGCAGAGAAGAAAAATGACCAGATGTGGTGGGAGGAGGAAGGGACCTTGAATAAGGATATACAGGGATGGAAAAAAAAAATTCAGAGGGAAAGCTGAACACAAAGTAAATATATGTGTAGCAATCTTATTTGCATTACCACCCTTGATAAGCCATGCTTATGATTCTTATCCTCTTTATAGTTATTGTTAACTTTTCCGCATTTTAAATTCATTTTACTGTTTTTTTGATAAATAC